>JAHWXV010309866.1:0-10618 GCA_024586415.1 Phrixothrix hirtus
TAAATTATATGAGGGTTGAGATGGCAACAGAAATTGTACGGTACCATTTGTAACTAAGAAAACAATGTACTATTGCTTATAATTTTTACCGTTAAAACAACATCTCTTCTTACCTGATTTTAAACCAATACTTTTGTTAAGATTTACCTGTTGCATAAGACGAAAATTATACACAAAGGATAATTTAAACTTTAGGTTATTTCAAAAGTAACTTCGAATAATTGATATAGTACATGAAACTTCACTACTTTAATATCAGGGTCAATTAATAAAATTTTCGTCACCAACTATAACCCCAAGAAGGAGAAATAATTAAATTCGTATAGTACATAAATGTAAATTAACAATCGCAATTAGACCAACTCTATCGTGCAAAAGTTAAATGTAAAATAGTGATCATCGACAATTACCACGGTGTGAAGATTGGTTTGCCATTTATTCTGCATTAACTGCTACTTTTCATGTTATAATAATTTACCATTTACGTTATTTACAAAACAAGGTTTACATAATAGATAAAAATTTATGCCACTGAAAACTGTAATGCAAATTATTAAGTTCTTGGTGTTATTAAACATTTCATTGCATCTGATGCGAAGTGCGCGTTACGATCAACATGTTGATGTTTTCATGTAATACTAGTCCAAACTCCTGCTTGATTACAAATAGAATAAACTATTTCTTTGTAACGAAATTAGGAAGTTTCCTTCAATGTAGTACAAAATATTTACACCCACCTATTAAGTCGTAAACTAATAATATTCTAGTTATTTGGGTATTCTATTACGGTATTTGACCTCTGTTCATGAATGAAAAGTTTTCTGAATTTTTAAGCGTTACCAAGTTTCGGTTCAGTAGAATTTATATTTTTAAGTAATACATTTTATTAAATTCTGGCTTAACCATTATCTTTATTAAAAAATTGTATTAAACGTTTTGTTATGTATAGGAAGAGCTATATTCTGAACAACTCCCAAATAAAAATATTCATTTGTTGTTGATTATTGTTGTGGGAAAGTTTTAAGCTTTACTAATTTCTTTTAGGAAAACCGTTACGTTTTGACTGTTGTTGTATAAAACATTTTTGTTTGTATTGACGTCTTCTATCACGTATTACAAGGACGAACAGTATTTTCTTTACACCCTGTATAAGTAGTTGTAATTTAGTGAATATAAATAATTATACAATTAGCTCACACTCACACCTCAACGTAAATAAAAAAATTTAGTATTTCTAAGAATGCAGTGTTTTCTGCTCCTCATGAATAATCAACAGAAGCAAATGTACAGCAAGTTGGTCACCTGTCTGTTTTTGAAGATTTCATGCCGAGAACTAGAAAACATGTTAAAGCATCCATGTATGATGGAAGGATATCTTGGGCTAATTACCATAAACATGACAGTCGCAACATCGAATGGGTGGACCATTGAAGAAAAGGCAACTTCCTTAATAGTGGATCTACGTAGGGATGTTACATGCTATAAACCAGAGCAGACGATCTGCAGGATAATTTCTATTAGGTTGTTTCAGTTCTACTGTGCCCAGTTAGGGAACCGAGTACACAAAAGTAGAGAGAACCCTCTGGATATGAACTTGAAATTGCACGGCTAATGATATTAGCATAACCAACCACTCCAGAAAGTTTTACTGAACAAATTGGCGTGCGAATATTTATGGACGTTTATCGGAATTCCAAAACACAACAGGCGTCCTTGCCAGTGCATTCACTCACATACTGGAGTTCGAAACGAACAAATAGGTATCGAAGGACCACATGCATGTACGTGGCATTGAGGAATACATATGTTACCAAGAGTTTGGTAGAAACAGTGTTAAGAATAATTAAAGCACCAAATGAACGTAAACCACGATGCCGAAAATGTAGTAAATGGGAACACACGCACAAAAATAGCCAATAGGCTATTAGTAGTCCCGCCGATAATACACAGCACAAGTAAAACTAGAAAGGATCGATGTAATAGGAAGAATATCGATTTCTACTGGCCATGTCCCAGAAATCACTATCCAGGTTGGTTGCGTCCTTAAAATGTGAACCGGATAGTCTTTACATTAATCAAACAATCGCAGGAATGAATTGACAAATGCTGCTGGATACAGGAGCAACGAAAACAATAGTGAAACCAAACATTGTTGAGAATTGATGATTACTACCTTCACGGCTGCGATTACATGCAGCTACAGGAAATCGTGCAACTGTTCATGGTGAAATACTTACAGATACTAAGATATGTTGTAGGGAATTTATGCATCGCATACTGATATTGAAGAACCTGTCATATTGTATATCAATAATGCCTGAGTCTGGTTTCGCCTTGGACTTAAAGAATCACATGATACGAGCTGATGATCAGAGATACCAGTTAACCAACGAGGTGATCATGCAATAAATGTAACTTTATCAGAAGAGGTGAACTTACCTCCAAGGCGTAAAACAATAGTTATGGGGTAACCGAATGGAGATTTCCAAGTAGGATGCGTGGGAATCCTAGAAACCATCAGCATACATATTCGTCGTCGTATTTTAACTGGAAGGGGGTTGATCGAGGCGAAGGTAACAAGATCTGTTCGATTGTTCTTGTCAATACCTTCCAACTGACTCTAAATAAGGGCACTGAATTAGGAATGTGCACACCTACATCATCTGTAATATGTTGTAGAATAAAATGTGAGAAGATTTTGCCTTTAAAGAATTAATATAGGTTGCATACCACACTCGAATCCTTAGACAACGGCTTTTTGTGACACAAAATAAATACTTAAAATGCTTAACCAATACGCCAACGACCAGGGAGGCTGCCTTTATCTAAACGAGAAGAAGCCGATATGGCTCTTGAAGGGATAATCTAGTCGTCCAGTAGTCCTTGAGTATCACCAGTTCTACTTGTTAAGAAGAAATATGGTAGCACTAGATTTTGTATGAATTACCACCGCTTAAATTATGTGACCAAAATAGATCGTTACCCTCTACCCAGAATTGACGACACTTTAGATCAGCTTTCCGGCTCCAAATAAATGGTTTTCAACTTTAGACAGGAAAGTGGATATTGGGAGGTTGATGTGGATACTCAGCACTGGGAAAAGACAGCATTTTCCATTGGTTATGGGCTTTGGCGGTTTACAGCGATGTTCTTCGGCTTATACAATGCAACAAGGACATTTTAAATGCTAAAGGAATTGATCCTGTGAGGATTATCCTGGAAAGCGTGCCTGATATATTCCACGACGTCATAATTATCGGAAAGTCCTTTGTCGAACTCCTGAGAAACCTTGAAGAGGTGTTTCTGGGACTGCGAAGTGCTCATCTGCAAGTGCAACTTGTTTCAAAATAAAGTGACATTCTTGGGTCGTGTGGTTTCTGCAAAAAGATGTGGCATTTAACCTAGAGCAAATTCTGTACAAGAATGGCCACAATCAAAAGATTAACGGGAATTACGAAGCTTTTTCGGGTTATATACTTACTATCGTCGAATTTTACGAGGATTTGCAGATATCGCAACATCACTTACACAACTTACTAACGAAGATCAACGTTTCTATGGAACAATAACTGCCAGGAGCCTTTTGAAATAATTAAGCAAACTTTGATAACCGTATTCATACTCAGTTACCTTAAAATCGAATGAGGATTTGTCTTAGATATCGTTGCTAGCCACTTCGGCATTAGTTCAGCGATATCCCAAATCCAAGTTGGAAAGGAACGAGTAATTAGATATTTTAACAGAGTGTTGTCGGAACCCAAAGAGAACTATTGTGTTACGCGTAAGGAATTGCTAGCGATAATAAAGGCTAGCGACTACTTTTACAAATATCTTTATGAATGAAATTTCTTATTAAGAACTAATCATGAAGCTTTGAAATGACTTCTATAGTTTAAAAATCCATAAGGCCAAATATCGAAATGAATTTAACGGCTGCAAGAATATGATGTGAAGTTGAGCATGGTGGCGGAAGAAATTATTAAAGCGCTGTCGATTTGCCAAGGCGGCCTTGCTCAGAAGATTGCAGGCACTGCTCTTGGTTGAAGACAAAAGTTGAAGAGCCTTTCGCCATCTGTAACTGTAATCAACGAAAACTGGAAACCAGAGTAATGTCAAACGGGATCAAGAAACCGATCAAGATTTGAAGTTGTTATTAAAATGGAAAAACGAGTACCCGAAGACCTAGTTGGGAAGAACTGCTCCAATTTAGTTCCATTGTTAAAGCATATTGACCTCAATGGGATTTCTTGCAAGTCCAGAATGGCCTTTCGAAAAGAGCCCTGGAAAATTTTGATAGAAGTGAAAGACGAATGTGATTGATGGTCTCGAAAAATAGAACAATGGATATTTTGCAACAACTGCATAATGGCCCATCAGGAGGGAGTAAAGAAAACTCTGGAAAGGTTCCGTGAAAGATTTTATTGGGTAAACTGCAAGGATGATGTTAAGGAGTGTAATATACGCGTCTAGGAATGGTCCATTGGAGAGGTGAAAAGTACCGATGTAATATAATGAGGGTAGCTCATTTGAAAGGGTAGCCATTGATATACCTGGTCCACTTCTAGAAACACAAGCAGGAACCAAATACACACTAATTGCAATGGACTATTTTAGTAAAAGGATAGAAGCATACGCCCTAACAATCCAAGAGGTAGTTACTGTGGCCGAGACGTTGGTAAAGGAACTGTTTAGCCGTTTTGGAATTCTGCGTTGAAATTACATTCAGGCCCAGGAATAAATTTTGAGTTAGCCATACTCCAAAATACGCAAGACTAGAATAACTGCTCTTCTTCCACAGTCAGATGAAATAGTGGAACGCAAAGGTTGTCTCAGACTATCAAAGAGATTGATACCAATACTTCCATATGTTCTTGATGACATATCGATCAGCTGTAACCGAAACGACAGAAGGGGCTCCACCTATAGTGATAGTTGGGCATAAAATTAGATTACCGTGTGATTTGGAGTTTGGTAGTTTGGTACATTCTAAAGTGAGTTTGGGTGTACCAGCCTCAGTGACAACGAAGTATATCTCCCGAATTGCAAAGATCCTGGGAAGGTTTGCATAAAGTAATAAATAGAATCAACGATGTAAATTTACCGATAATGGAATTGCCTAGAGGGAAAACGCTAAGCGGTTTACATGAATCGGTTAGCCCTATACATCGGGAGGAATGTTGATCAGGAATAACGAGAATAAGAACAATGAGCAAAATATCTTGTATTAAAGAAAATAGAAGCCAGAAAGCAGTGAACAGATATTTATCAAATTTGTCAATCTATCCGGAACCTCACAAAGCTCATTTTGGGGTTACTCTTCAAAAATAAGGTGTAGGAGAAATACAGCAGCAAAGGTGAGAAATTGGCGAAGGCCTGGCGCGTACAGCGCCGACATTGTCAAGGAATGCGAAGCATTTACTAACTCGTGACGAAAGCCTTGTCCCATCAAAAGCCATGTTATAAAGACTTGTGGAAATCATTATGGGCCCTAAGTAAGCTAATTTGTTCGGGTGCTGATAGAAAATGAGCCATATCTAAGTTCGGTTGCAGTCTACATCAGCTTAACTGGCGCACGATACGTAATATGTTAGAGATAGTGTTTCAAGATCCTGGTATGTAGTTGGAATCCAAAAGGAACTCCATCAACTACGAAATCTGTGGACTGCCACTTTTTCCAGAAATGGGACTGCAAGTATGGATCGCAATGTACATTCAAGCATTCGCAACCCAAGGTAGGACCATCGCAAGAGCAAAATTCGGAGTTGCTGTTACGGGACGTACTAGTTTTAAGAAGGGGGCAGTGTAACAAAATTAGAAACAATAAAATTTTCATAGAACTTACCATGCTATTATTAGTCATCGTGACATAACATAATTAACTAAAAACTTCAATTAACTTTGCAAGTCGTTTACACGTTACACATGTTACATCTTTTACGATACGTAGTTGAAATTACAATGTGTCTAAACATTTATTATGTACACATTTTCCTGCAGTTCTCACAAAGTTGACATTTTCAGATTTGTCCAAAGAAGCGCTCTATTTTACGTTATTTTGTTGTAAATAGATGTCATTGGACATCTACAATAACATATAAAGTATGACGATCTACTTTAAAATCTCAGTGTATGGATCTTTACCTCGTAAAATGCTGTAGCATGTTAAGCGTTTCAGTAAATTTCGCACTGGCCGGTTTTGCCGGTGTCTGAGGTCTGAGGTTGAATTCGTTCAAATTGAACTTCCTGTAGTGCATCATTGTATTATTTTAATTTCATTTCAAGTGCTAATTATATAACCGCACTGCTTGCTAGCTAAATTGTAATTATTTTAACAAATACAAGGATCTTCTTATTTTGAATGCTAAATGTTTTATTGTATAACAGATTAATACCGGCAATATAATTGGAAATAGGAAATAATGATTATATACTTGTTTATGTATTGGTATATAGAACCAGTAAAGCATATATATATATACAGCGTGTTACAAAATTGAACGTCAATGTTTCAGGGGGTTAATCTGTGCATGATTCTTTAAGACGAAAAGTTCATATAAACATAGGTCCGTTTTCGCTTTATTTTTGATATATTGAGTGATAAATACATTTTTTCTTAATATTTTTTTTAATAACTCCGCAACTACATCAGATATTTTTATAAAACTTTGGGGGTGTAAAGTAGATGTAGAAGCACACATATATATATATATATATACAGTTTGAGTGTGCGGCGCTAAATATTTTCAAAGTACTTTGGGATAGCCCAAACAGCACCTCTCTAATGATTTTATGGTTTGGAACAGACTTTTCGAGGCTATAAAATTGCTTTAATGAAGAACATCAAAAATTGAGCTGTTTTAGTTAATGACGGTAAAAATTGACACAGTACTTTGAAAAGGCAAAAAAGGCGCCTCCTTAGTGATTCTATGGTTTATATTAGACCTTCCGACGCAAGAAAATTTCTTTTATAGAAAATTATCCAGAATCAAGAAGTTTGAGTGTGCGACGCTAAATATTTTCAAATGTTTTGGGATAGCCCAAAAAGCGTCTCTCTAATGATCTTGTCGTTTGGAACAGACTTTCTTGCTTTCATCAAAGAACATCCAAAATCTAGTTGTTTTAGATAACGACAGTAAAAATTGGTGCCATACTTTAACAATTCGAAAAAGCGCCTCTATAGGGATTTTGTAGTTTGTTGACTTTCCGACCCAAAAAATTACCTTCATTGAACATATTGCAGGGCCTAACAGTTTTGGTGTGCGGCGCGAAATGCTTCCAAAATACTTTGAATAGCCCAAAGCCACTTTTCTAATGATTTTATGGTTTGTAATAGATTTTCCGAAACTACAAAATTGCTTCCATCAAAAAACATCCAGAATCAAACTGTTTGAGGTTCTAACGCTAAAAATTGACATAACACTTTTAAATAGTACGAAAAGGGCCGCTCTAGTGATTTTGTGGTTTGTACTAGCCTTTCTGATGCCAAAATATTACTTTCATCGAAAATCTTTTAAGACCTAGAGAAATGTTTCCAAAGTACTTTGAATAGGCCAAACAGCGCTTCTATAGTGATTTTTTGGTTTGTAACAGACTTTCCGACGCTATAAAATTGCTTTCATAGCAAAATATCCAGAATCAAACTATTTGAGGTCGTCGCGTTAACAATTGGCACAGTAGTTTGGAATATCCCAAAAAGCCCCTCTATAATGATCTTGTGATTTGGAACAGACTTTCTGAGGTTATAAAATTGATTTCATCGAAAAACTTCATATGTTGAGCTGTTTCAGTTAAGGACGGTGAAAATTGTCACAGTACTTTGAAAAACCCAAAAAGGCGCCTCACTAGTAATTTTGTAGTTTGTACTAGACTTTCCGACGTAAGAAAATTGCTTTCATCGAAAAACTTAAGGAACCAAGCCAGTTTGATTGTGCAGCGCTAAATGTTTTCAAAGTACTTTTGATAGTCCAAAAAGCGACTTCTTTAATGATTTTGTGCTATGTAATAGACTTTCAGACGCCTATACGAAGTTAGTTCCCCACCTTTCGAATTCGTTAATTTCAAGACATGTGCTAAATTTTGCTGGAATATTATGACCATAATACGAAAAATGCGTCAAAAAATCAAAAGAAAAGCATGTTTTAGACTAGTCTCCCACTGCATATTTCGCAATTTTCTCAATTGTGCTAAGTTGTGCTAGATATTGTTAAAATTATGTTAAAGTAGTATTTCGAAAATATAATTACAGAAAAGGTTACGCCCAAAAAACGTTTTCGATGTTATAGGATTGAAGAAACGTTTAAATGAACATCAGCTATCCGAATATTATAACATTATATATCTGAGTTGTTCTAGTATAGCACAACCCAGCACAATCGCCTATTTTACCAAAAAAACGATATAAAGGGCACTTTACTCTTGAGCACAGCCGTTCGCAAAGGAATTTAGTGTCCACATTTCGATGTTCTAACGAGCCAGCGACCACCAAATTGCACATTGTAGTTGTACTAGCGTAACACAACTCAGATATGCAATTTGGTGGTCATCGAATCGTCAGAGCATCGAAATGCTGTTGCGAGCGGCTGCGCTCAAGAGTAAAGTACCCTTTATATTGTTGTGCTGGCAAAATTAGAAGTTGTGCTAGGCTAGCACAATTCATATAGGCAAGTTGGTGTTCATCGCATCGCCAGAACATTTGGATATAGAATTTCATTGAGAACGGCCGCGCTCAAGGATAAAGTGCCCTTTATATCGTTGTGCTGGCGGTTGTACTGAGTTGTGCTACGCTAGCACAACTCAGATATGTAATTATATTACATTCGGATGGCTGATGTTCGTTTAAACATTACTTCAATCCTATATCATCGAAAACGTTTTCTGTGCGTAACTTTTTCTGTAATTGTTTTTTCGAAGTACTACTTTAGTACAATCTTAGCACAATCTAGTACAACTTAGCACAATTGAGAAAATTGCGAAACATGCAAAGTGGGGGGCTGGTATAAAATATGTTTTTTTTCCATTTTTTGAGGCATTTTTCGTATTATGGTCATTATATTCCAGCACAAACCTAGCAAAATTCTTAAAATGAACTAATTCAAAAAGTGGGGGCCTAGCTTCGTAGATGCCTTTCAGATGCTACAAAATTGCTTTTATCGAAAAACATCCAGAATCCTGCTGTTTGAGTTTATGACATAAAAATTGGCATAGTACCTCGAAAAAGCGAAAAAAGTTCTTCTCTAATGATTTTGTTGTTTGTAACAAACTTGCCGACATAAGAAAATTGCTTTAATTGAAAAACCTCCTGAACCAAGCAGTTTGAGTGAGCTGCACTAAATATTTTCAAAGTACTTTGGAATAGCCAAAAAAGCACCTCTAGTAGTTTTGTGGTTTGTGGTGATTTTCCGCCGCAATAAAATTGCTTTCATCGAAAGATCTTTATTGACTATTTCGGTTCTTCAAATGTGGTTAAATTAAAATGCAATTTCTAAATTAATATGTACTCTATGTTTTAGACAAGTAAGATGTGAATTTTAAGTGTTAGTTATACTTCTAAATTTGTGGGTAGAAAGAAATAAATAAAGTATATTGTGGATCCAAAATAAAAAAAATAATAACTGCTGTTTAGAATATCAATTTCTAAAAGCACATGAAAGAATTAAAATTAGCAACGCATATTTAAATGGCTAAACCATAAATGCAATAGAATATGTGTTTTCTAACAGCTCTCAAAGACAGTGCCCACTTAGAATTGTCACTTTTTAATTTCTTACGTATTTTTGCTACGAATAATATGCTTGATAAATTAACTATAATTTGGTGTTACTCAAGTTATTTGTTTTTCCAACAAGTATAATTTTATTTCTAATAATAGTGAATTTATTTTTGCCGAAAATTAGTAACAATGATGATTGAAAATTATTTGAGCTATATTATCGACACAGTTTTATGTTATTGCATTGAATGTTTTTCTTCAATTGCTTTTTAAACATATTGAACCAGATATTTTGCATAAGAAAGTTAAAATAAACGTAAATTTCAATGTTAAATAATGACTTAAAGGTGACCTCATTAAATAAACGAAAGTAATTTGATAAATAATGAAGTAAAAATATTGCTAGTGTGTGGAAATGCAGCAGGGGACTCGTATAATGCATACAATCTATACGCCACATGCAAAAGGGCGTTGTAATGTCGACTAAATATATCCAGCCTACCAAGGCTATTGCCAGTTTACCTGTTGTATGTAAAATAATTTACCCCTCATTTTACCTTCTAAATTCTTTATGTATCAACAGATTAAAATATACTGGCCGCCGTAAATACCTGAACACCCAGTATACTTTAATAAATTTTGATGAAACTTTCAGAAAAGTTGCATTTAGCTCGAAATAAGAAACGATGAAAATTTCAACATGATACAAAATAAAACAACACTAATAATCAAGTTAATAATTGCTAACAGTAACAAACAAATGATTGTTTGTTTTGGATGTTACTAACCTAAGTGTCACTGTAAAACACACTTGTTAGTTTAATTAGTCTTAGTCCAGTGTAAAATAATGCCTCCTGTTCGACAACGTGCAAATTATCATCAATTAACCGATTTTGAACGCGGCAGAAT
>JAHWXV010309872.1:0-15325 GCA_024586415.1 Phrixothrix hirtus
CTATATTCCCTTAAATTCCAACATTTCCGTCGAAAATCAGAGATGGTGATCATGGTCACCAAAAATCGAAGATAGCCGCCAACAAATCCAAAGTAACTGACAATATTAACTAGATTTCCCACCAGGGCTCCAGGATGGCCGAATAAATTCCACCATTTTCATTTAATCCGCATTCACATATGTATTTATTTTGATGCATCGTGTATATTTATTTTGATGCATCCTGTTATTTATTTTGAATCTCTCTGTGTATACATGACGTCATGGATTTTTCACAAGGCCAAGAAAAATAGTGGGGGAAGGCGCAGAACCGGCTATCTACTCTTCTATTCTCACTTGTACTCAGTATACCGACATCACTCTCGAGGTTTATCGTCTTATCCATTGAATTGTTAACATCCCTTTTAATAATAAAACCATTTATAATTGTACTTAAGGGACCCTACGGCCCTGAGGTTATTAACATTAGTAATTCCCCTGAATTATCTGATTTGCCCCGACCACCACAGTGGATATCCAGGAATTACTAGTAGGTGTCCAAAAATTCGGGAAACAGTCGTAAATATGGGCCCCACTTTGTTTTAAACAATAACGGTAAGATAATAGTCCAAAACATTTTTGTTATAGAGGTCGGTGAAACAAAGTAACCTATATACAAATCTTTAGATTGAGGATGGTATTAATGTGTACTTCCAGTAAGGTAGCTTTTATGCCGCTGAGTTCCCTCTTTGCTCAGGTAAAATTCTGACAGACTATCTCAACTGACTATTTACTTAAAAATTAACTAGTTCCTGAAAGAAAGTATGGGTTATTACAACTACAGGTTGTAACTCGTTCGGCTGGGGATGTTATTTCAGCTCTTGGGAAGTTGACAACTCCAGTAGCTCTATAATTAATTAACTCAGGGGTGGCCCAAGATGTAGTTTAGCCAACTTGTCAGATGGAAATTAAATAAAAGTATAATAAGCTGTATATCCGATAAATTAACTATCTTAACAGTTGATGAATTTAAAATTATTTAAAAGCTTTGTATTAATAGATAAATAAACGAACTCAATTACATAAATATTTTAATCAAACTTAATAAAAATATCACAGTTTAAATGATTGGTAAGCCATTTTAAAATATTAGCAGCTAAAAGTATCTGAAATTTTAAGTATTTGAATTTTTAAATAATAGAAGTTTAAATATTTGAATTTTAAATAACTGAAATTTTAAGTGCTGCCGGGTATACAATGGAAATCTGGCTTCAGTTGTTATAGTGGAGTCTGCGATTAGTTCAATGCCAGGAACGAAATCCTCTGAAGTGCCCGACAAATCTAGATTCGCGAGCTGGAAAATCAAATTAAAATTAGTGAAATAATTCACTGGCAAAGAGTCGTCTTACTAAAAGTGGACTCTTTACGGTAAATTATATCTAGTGTGACCTGAGCACAGACTTAATAGCAAATTAATTACATAAGGTCGTGAAGCGAACTTATTTAAAGTGAAATTAAATTTTGGATATTCAAATAAATAAGTGACCGTAGCAGAGTGTTTGATTAGATAACTTTGTTTTAATGTAATAAATTGAAGCTAAGCCAAAAGAATTTTTAAAACAAGAAACTGAAATTAAAAACCAATTTAGAAAAGAATCCTGATTTTGACTAAATTTTAAAATAGTTCCTACTTATTATAGGTAGCGGATGCATGGATTGCTGCTGTATGACGAAACTGAAAAATTAACATCAATCACAGGCTTAGTTGTTAAATCTAGAGCGAAGAGAATATATAAAGGTCGAGCTGCATTAATTTGGACAACGCCAAACAGATGTTAACTCATAAACTCGGCGACAATCAAGAAAAAGCAATGTGCAATATGCCATCTTGACATATATTTTTGCAGATTAGTACGTAGTAAATTAATTTAAATTTAACTTGCCAATCTATAGAAAAACTAAACAACACATACAAGCAACCCAATGCAGCCGTTTACATTACCATCATCACAAACCCTTTTTCTCGGACCGCTGATATTAAAAGAAAATAATTTTGCCCATAATGATCGAAAAGGAATTTTGTTAGAATCAGTCTGCCTCAGAACTCGCCAGCATTATAGGTAAAAGAAAGGCATACGATAAAAAATTGAAAAAGCAATTCCAAATGCTCGCTTGTTGAGAGATGCAGCCAGACTGCCCATCACGGCGCTTACACATGCTCTGTTCACTTCAACACAGGGACGGACTCATTTGAAGTTCAGTAAATCCATTTACGTATTCCAGCAATTTGTAGTTCCATTGTTGGAAGTTTAAATACTACATATTATACTGGAATCAACTTAAGTTTATTTTAAATTGGCTTAAAATACAATGCTATAAATAAAATTTTAAAAAGAAATTTATTCTATTAATGTTTCATGTAACGTTTACAGTTGCTAAAAATTGATAGAATATTTTAAATTAATTGAAAATGTTACAAAGTACGTATTACACGTTGCAAGGTCTACATATAAAAAAAATAAGATCTGTATTTAAAGATAGAATGTAATGAAAAGTAAAGAATGTGAGTTACAATTAACAGTTTACATGCCTCCCTGGAAGGGAATAATGGAAGCAATAATTTCTATATCTAAATCAAGAGTCCCTTACATTGCTAATAACTAAACTATTCTAAAATGTAAAAAAGATATTTGCCCTAATGACCTTAATAATATAAACAATTAAAGTTTAAAAACGTTAGTGTTTTATGTATGATTTTAACGAACTCGTCTAGAATTTATACGTGATCGGCTAATTCGTCCTAGTAGAGTTAACTTAACGAGGGGTGAAGATCGGTGTAGCTTAAGTAATGGATAATATACTTACTTGGTGTTCTGTAGATCGCTAACTTCCCGAAGGATTCGAAAATGACAAACGTGCTTCCTAGGATATTCTTCTTATGGTATTTTACCTACAACTTTGTCGGACTTAAACCCTTTGGTTCCGAATCCACAGCAAATTTAAATTGAACCTTTATATTACGAATTCGCTCTGGGCGGAAGTAAACCAAACTTCTATCAGTTTGGTCCCCTAATACATCATACGATTAATTCTTCAATTGCGTTCTTTGAATATCGCCTGGGTACTCACTACGGAAACGCAACTTAACTCTGCAGCGCTTAGATCTCTACTACTGTAAACGAAGTATTTCTCCTTGAAATTGAAGGGAGGAAGACGAGAGGGATTAACGTTTTTTTTCGAATTTGAATAATTTTTAAAATGTAATTACACAATTTGCAATTGTGGGTTTGGCATAAAAGTGATACTGGTAATTCACCAATTAGATTTTATTATTACTAGGTGGATGTATTTCCAAATGAATAACCAATGTCGTAAGAATTTCAGACACATTAACAAGGTAATTAGCGCTTGATTGTTAATTAATTCATTCAAGATGATTCGTATATACAGCGTAAACTTTAAAAAAGGTACTGACTTATATTTTTGATGACCTTTGCATGCTGGAGGTTAGGTAGCGCAACATACTACCGTTATTTACACTTTCATTGCTTATCGACATATTGTATCCTCAGGTGATAGATACGCACAGCAATAAGATAGAACGAGAGACTAGTACAATTATTAAATACATTATAACCTTTCATACCGTATTCATTATGATACTATCAAACCTTCGAATTGAAAAACAAAATTTGAATACATGGGGTACCACTTGGAATTTTCATTTGAGAACCAAGTTTGCTAAAATTTCATTCACAGCGATTAAAATAACGTCCCTTAAAGTTCGTTTTTTGGATCATATAAGGTGTTATTAATTACGAAACAAGTGTTATTCGTGGCCCGTGAAGGTTTTTCCTCCACCTGTGTGTGACTTGAATCAGTAATCCAGCAAGATGTAACCGAAAAAGTTGGATAAATATATTGGAAATTTGAATGTCATTGTTAGACATTCAAAATTGATCCTTAATTTGTCAACTGAAACTACAAATATAAATTGGCAAGACGATTCCTTTTTCTATTTTCAGAACAGGGTAAGAGCAAGAAGAATTCATAGCGTCGCAAACCCTAACTAGCAGAAGGCCGAAGAGGGCGAGGTCGCGAGCGAAAGTTGCTACAAACAATAAGAGCGCAAGTGCTTGCACATTTTGCATTCTTTTGCTTCCTCAAGGGCACTTCGGTGCGTGGGATAAGTGTTTGTTCATATTAAGTTTGCGCTAATGCCTTATTTATCTTCTTTTCGTTAATTTTGTTATATTATTTAGTTTTTGAAAGTTTTTCTGCCAGTCTTGACAAGTTTGTAGTTTTGACTTTCCTATCAGTTTTGACATTAATCTTATTTGGTTAGTTAGTGACATTGCCATTTATCGTTCATTAATTGAAGGTTACCTTGTCAGTCAACCTGCTTTAGGTTAGAATGTCTGACATAACAGAGTTAGGGTTAGAGTAACTAACAGAGTTGCCAGATTTACTTTTTTTCCAAGAATTATTTTCGCATTAGACTTAATATTTATTTAGGAAAAATTTTTAATTTCGAAGACAACAAGTATCAGCAACCTACATTAAACAAAAATTTCCTTAAAAAATTTTAAAACTGCCTTAGTAGCAGGGAACGTTTCCAATGAAGAAAAAATAGCCCAATTAGACGCTCAACTAACGGAAATTCGCAATAATATTGTGCAAATGACGGCCTAATTTAAACCTCTAAGTGATCAAAGATGGAAATTAAGTCTAGAACAGCCTCTATCAAAACACGAAGGTTGGAAGGACGTTAAACGAAGGAAAATAGCAAAAGTAATCATCACAGGTGAAGACTATAAAGCCGAAGCTTCAGGAATCACAACTGACTACTTAGGCTCTGATCTAGAAACGAATAGTAGACAGTTCGTGAGTGAATACATGGAGACAGAGGATTATCCACCTCTTATTATCACTCCTAAGTCACCCAACATAGTACCAGAAGATAAAGGAGTAAAGATCAAATCACTACCGCAAATAATGGTATGAAATAGAAACAGTTATATCACTATTAAACAATACGCGGAGAAGAAAAACATCTCCTTTGATAAATCTCTAAACCACACTGTAGGCATCAAGGTACTTACAAGGACACCTCATGATTTCAGATAAATGTGCAGACTTTTTGATGAATCAATGTAACCCTTCCATACATTTCAACTTGGCGAGAGGGAACCTAAAGTTGTGATCAGAGGAAGTGCCTGAGTGCATCTCCACTGAAGACGTGGAGAAGGACTTATAAGAAAAGGGCCTTTCATTCAATTCTGTTAAACGTCTAGGAAATAAACAGAGAAAATTTCCTCTGGTACTTGTTAACATAGAAAACAGCGAGAAACGTAATGAAATATTCAAAGTAAAAGACATCATGGGGGTCAGAGTTACGACGGAAGCTAAACGATGATCAACAAGAACAACCCAAACCTTTCGCTGCCATTTACATGGCCACGTTTCTTATAGATGCTCGGTACTATATAGGAGTGTTAAGTGTGCGGGCCAACACCTATTTTACACATGCACTAAGAGCATTGAAATTGCAGCAAAATGCTGCAATTGCAAGGTGGAACACCCTGCAAGTAGCAGGAGTTGTCCTCACCGTCCCGATTTTATAAAGGAGCTAAAAAGATAACTAAATGCAACAAAAGATGCAAAAGGTGGAAACAGTTCCGGGCGTAACCTATGCCGACAGAACGAGTAACGCAGCCCCTCCTGGATTGACCGATACAAGATCCGATATTCTGAGCAAGAAAATCGAACATATCCTGGAAAGAATTATAACAGACAAGCTCCCGTCAATAATTTAAAACTTCCTCCATGGGCCATTAAACACTCAAGATTATGACATGGAACGCTAATGGCATTAGAGAGGCCTTAAAGGAACTTAAATTCTTTCTAAACGAAAATTACCCAACAGTTGCATTCATATCGTAAATCCATCTAAGGCGGGGCGATAGATTAAGTATGCCAGGCTTCACGATAGACCGCAAGGACAGAGTAGGTAGTCTCGGTGGTGGGGTTGGTATCCCACTACGAACAAATATTGTCCAACTTCTGCTACCGCATATAAATATATCGTGTGAAGCAGTTGGCGTTCAAGCCTTCCTAGAGGAAAAGCCAATTACACTAAAAATAGTTATTTTGTATTTTACTTTTGTTTAATAAAACATTCATTTAGAATTAAGAATTAATACACCGCAGTTAAAAGGCAAAGGAATATTTAATGATCTAAAGTTCGAAATCCTCAAAGCTTTGAGCCTAAATGACATTAATAATTCCATTTTTACAAATAATACGACAATTAAAGTTTCTCATATGCAGAATAACTCTACACGTAATATTACATCCCATATAGCTGAACACCGGCTCATCAAACCTACATCGAGGTCTATGAAACTTAGTCTCTCTGAAGGGTTCTCGGGCCATTGTAATATAATGTTACGAGATATGCATCATATTTTCGTGCAAATATATGTCTTGCCGTTTAAGGGCGTCGATAGAATGTATGCTATCAGGTCATATCCATTGCAAACGATATCCGTGTAGGTAACAGGACGAGTACATCCATTTCTGATGCGCATTAATAGGTACATACGCTATTCTAAATATCTAGTAAGAATTTTATGTTGATCTTGTCGCTTGAGTCGTGTGTTATGGTTAGGTTAGGAAGATTTATATCTTCATACAGTTTTTAAAGTAAAAATGAATAAGTTCTTTGGTAAAATAGAAGTACACAATTGCATTGCTCTATAGACTTGGAAAATAACATGTAGAAGTGAGTATTAATAATTTTATTGGGAGAAGCCAAATATTTGCGCAATTATTACGAAGGGTTGAAGTACACGCTACAAACACATACTGGTATATATTGTGTATTTTTGTCATATTTTCTAGTGTTTTTGGGTTTCCCTTTTACATATAATTTGGTCTAAATACTTCCTATTGACCATTCTGTTGATATTATTTCTGTATAATTGAGTAAATTTCGCTTTTTTATACCAATAATTGTTCATAATTTTTAGCAATTTACTTAGAATTTCTTGATACTATTGTTAAATTATTAATCGGAGGTTAATAACGATTTATGAAATCGATATATATTGATAACGGCAAAAGTTAGTTAAATTTAAGCGTGGTAACTGTTATATTCTCAATGCTTTGAAATCATGGTATAAATGTAGCTGGTTAAAATAAAGCCTATTAAGAGAAACACAATGAAGTCGTTTATCTTTATAGTTACAAAATACGTTTACTTACAACAGTAAATTAACTTCTAAATAGAGATCTCATTAAAGTTAGAGTGAATAAATGGGAATTGAGAGTAATGCCTGCTTTAATTAAAAAAAGAAATACTATGCTTCGCCTAGAATACTTATTTTTATCAAATGTTTGGAACGGATTTATATTCTTAAAGCTATTTGCTGTTCTTTGTTATTTACTGATTAAGTCAAAAGTCCACGAGCTTCTTGCGGAGAATGTGGTTTGCGGAGGGGATTTGACATAAATAAATGCAACTATTCTTGTATGTGTAGTAGAGTAGTATTACAATACTACATTCTAGCACATGAATTTCGGTAATAATGAAGGATATTTACAATTTACAACAATGTTGCAACACAACACACCAGTATACAAAGCTGTTTGATTTATGTACATAAATAGCCATAATTCTGTCCACTTTGATATCTACCTCTGAATATTGCAATTATTGTTAACATAATAATTTCCCAAATAGCTTTAGTTTACAATCTCATGAACGAAGCTCAAATTTCAGGTATTTAAGGATATAAATTGAGTTGATAAAACGAGTACTATTGGTGATTTAAATCTTAAACAAGTACTTAAAACTTTAAAATTGTTTTCGTAGCAGTCAAGGATGTTGATATCTAATGTTGACTATAATAAAGTTACAAGATATATTTAAGCCAATTCTCAATCCAAACTTTTTCACATGAACTTTTAACATCAATAATAACAATAGCGTGATAAACATATTATCAAAAACTTTAAATTAAACCTTCGCTCAATTTTCTCAGTATTTCCTCTTATAAATTATTTACCAAAATTATGCTTCAGTCAGAAACATTGATAAAAGCAAACATGAACAAGAAGTTCCTTTAAATAAAATCTCTGCGGTTTATTACTTTCACAAAATAAATATTGCCTCTTTGGAATAATTCAAAATATCAAGACATATCTATATCAATTTAGACGAGACGTGACGAATTTAATCTCAATGATACTAGAGCAGATTTCTTATGCGACAAACCTGAAAATGTAATATTTTTTGTTACTTCAACACTTACTAGGGTTAGTAATACATCGGTTTCGATAAATTTTCAGTAGACGATACTTTGAAATAGATATTGATTTATGCGCAGAATCAAGATAGAAAATTAATATTGGGGAATTTAATGAAACCATCGAATAAATTTCTTTCGGTTAGTAAAATACATAGATAGTCATGAAAATTGATAGCGAAAATCATCGAAAGAAAATTGTGCGTTAATAACAATTTCCTCGGTTAGATTCGTAACTGTGTTAAGTTGTGTTCTTCCACCTTAACTAGTGGAACTAATAAAAAGGAAACAATAGCTTTAAATCAGCACGTGTCGTGTATGAGCACAAATAAGTACATAAGCACCCAATACGGCCAGTTATAAAACTATTCTCGAAGTGAAACTAATGTGAAAATGTGGCATGGATTCACATAGAACACTTCTTGTTACAGTACTTTCATGAAACTATCTCCTTTACAATACACATTTTTGCCAGATTTACTGATTTAATAAACGAACAAATGTTTACAAGCACACGCACTTGATGCACTTTTAACGAAGAGAAAGTTGAATAATTATTAGTATATTAAGAATATAGACACTACTCGTAGTGTTTAAGTAAAATGTTTGGAATATTCTATAAGAAAACTATTTCCCCGTGTCCGCTATCTTGTATTCTCCATTGCAACAATAAAAGCGAAAACTAGAATACTATAGTTATAAATGTAGAATACATAATTATGAAAATGCAAAAATTGTCACAAGACGAAATCGAAATAAAGCATGTGACAGAATCACAAGTGTTTAACAACGGCCGGCAAAGTTACAGTGGAGCAAGGCGTGGTTCTTCTGTACTTCGAAGCTAAACACTGTCGGGAAGATAAGTCTAAAATCGGTAAAATATGGGGACCACTGTTTTCAAGACCACTGCAGACAGATAATGTTCGAATGTCTCGATATAAATTGACCTTACCTTTTAAAATGGAAAACAGACGCTAACGGTACTGCAGTAACGGGATTCAAAACTGAAAGAAAAGGTTCTTATACTAACGGTGCTTCTTTACTTAACATCACTCTGTATATGTAAATCGAAGAACTGATTCTGACTAAAACTGAATTACTAATTCTGTTATCGGTAAAATTGATAAGGTGCGGTGCATTGAATAAAATAACTGATGGCTAATCTCAATACTGACCACTCGGTATAACATTTAATGAACTAGATTTTAAATTCTTTCAACAAACAATATTAATGCAGAAATAAATACTTTAAGGACCTGTACCATTAATTAAATTTGCAAAATACAAGATTACTTTTCTACACGCACTGTAGGTTTAAAATAGCACTTTAAGTTGTAATGAGACTAAATAAGTAAACAACACTTTGAAGTACACAAATATTCATATATTGGTTTAAATTTGTACAATTTACACAAATAGGCATAAATTCAATTGTGAACGAGAAACTAAATAAGACTTAAGTACTAAAAATACAACACATTAGTTAGCAAGGCTGCTAGGCCCAAGTTCTATATAAATATACGAGAATCAGCTCCTGTACATAGCTGATTGACTTGAATTAACGTAAACAGGTTGCGGAAATTAGCTCTAGAGTTTCGCTAACAACATAACAATTTTTAAAAGGACGAAATGCGTCCGAAAATATAAAGCAAGTGGGTACCCAGGGTATTGTAATCTTAAAATTAATAAGTTTATCTACAAAATAATATGTTAGAGTTGGTGAATTAAAATTACTTAAAACATAAAACGTTTGACAAAAATAGTTCTTTAATCGACGTTACCAAATTTTGAGTCCGTAATTTATTTATTTCTGTGATATACGGCAACTTCAATAATTTAAATTTACGTTAAATTGAATAATCAGAACTAAATCGGCGGTGATACACACTAATGGTAATGACAAATAATTTTCCCAGGAACTTCCCTCTTGCTGAGGTCGTAATACGCGAACAAAGAAAATATAAGGCACTTACAGTAGAATCATTATTTCGTGTTCGAGAAGTGGACTAATCCTCTATTTTTAGGAACGATAGCCCCTTCTACAGGCGGAATGCTACATATGGACAATGGTTGGCATTTCATTTAAGAAAACAAGCCCCGGACATCCGATAGTTTCCGAAAAAGGCTACTAACTCCAACAAATTTTTAAATTCTCTAACGAAGGCCCAGTATTTCCTAAAACAAAGAATAAGAAGCACCCCCGAACAACACTTTTTTCTCTGACACGTCTTTACTTAAGCGTGGTCTGAAAAGAACTTTCTGCGCGTCGGTTAGATCACCCCTTGCAGGCAACGTAGATCGTCACGTGTAACTTTGCATGTAGTCGTTTCTAGCGACGCCAAAGAAGCTCATACACGATTCCTTAATCTAATTGCCCGGAAGAGTATTGCAGTTGTTTCTGCTTTAACGAAATACATTATTTACTTTGATTTTTACTGAATATTATTTCTACAAGTCTACGTTCTATAGTTAGTGCTTTAAAAATGTACAATTTAATCAACTCTGCTACATTGTATAATCGTGCTGACGTAATGTTTACACAGCTGCAACAACTATGCATTCTTATGGGATTTTATAAGTTCCAGTAATTTTCATATTCTACGAGGTACATTGAAATAGTTTACTAAAAAGGCAGGTCATGCTTACATAAAAGGATGTTTTTGACGATTTCTAATTTGAATTGAATTCTTAATTAAAACACTATAAGTAGATAATATAATTTGTAAAGCATATTGATGTTCAACAGAAATTTTATCTCAGTAATATGTAATAGTGGGCTCTGATAAAATGTTTGAACACGGAACGTCTTTAAAATGTAAAGGTACAGGCCCGTGGTGAGCATTTCATGGGTCAACATAATACAGAACGAAAATGCCCCACTCATTATGAGTACCTAACTATAAATATTATACAACACAAGAGGGGAGAAATGAAATGTATTAAACCCGAAGTCAGTAATGAAATGTATAGATTCGCTTACTTCGACAAAGGTATACCAAACCTCCTCGCGTCTTTCTGATAACACGATTAGTTCGGTAATTCATACAATTATAAATTTTTATTAAAACAGAAAATTTAGAAATTCCAAATAATCTTATTGTACTTTTTATTTTGAGACCCATTAAGGTTCATATACAAGCTCAGCGTCATCCTACTTATAGGCAAGAGGTCTAATTCGTATTCTGCGCTAAGACGTCGGACATTTGTAGTGCTTGTCGTCAGGAACTTAGTTTGATTTGAAAAATAGCAAAATAGTAAAGCTTAACGTGGGTGGTTTATGATTATTAGTAGATAGTTAAATTATGTGTACTAGGAGAAGCAGCGTTATTCGACTTCTTGGGATTTAAAGAAGCTCCAATCCATTTGATAAATATTAGACAGGAATTTGGTTATTTTGTAATAGTTTCTTTTTGCCTTTTTAACATTTTGAATGTTTGGCTACCATTTATTTAATTTTAGGTCAACTAATTTTGTTATTTAGGTTCATATTCGTACTGTTTAATTTTCGACGCGTTTTGGGTTGCCTAAACCCGTCTCCTATAAATTTTATTCATCGTTATCTGTCTCGCCGCGTTTATGCGCGCTATCCTGGCTTTTTGAGTTGGTTCGTTGTAGAAGACGCATGCTCGTTATTTCGCTCTGACTTATTTTCGACTACGTTTTCGTTTGTTTTCTTTGCTGGATAAAACATCTACATGTTTAGGGTGAGTAGGCATCCCTTTGTTTATGTACGAAGTTGGTTGATCGTTTTCTTTGTATATTGTTTTAGGCATGGGGTTTAGGATACCTGTTTCGTATGTAGAATCAAGGGCATCGTTTTATGGCCGCCGACAGTTCCTTGATAAGCCCGAGGTTGCGCTTTGAGGGGTTCCTTCCGCCTTGGTCGACCTGCCGTCTCTCCACATCAGGACCGCCCTTTTTGTTTTACTTTCTTACAGGCCTAGTGCGGTGACTAGTAGTCTTGTGGAGGAATATCTGTTCCGCAACGTCGTGGCGAAGAAAATCATGTTTTAAGGGTAGAATCCCTTTTCTTCAAGAGATTCTATATCCAGGTCAGCTTTCCTGTCTTTTTTCTCATTGGCACCCGCCAAAAATGGCGAAATTTCGATTATACTTGGGCGCTGAGGATTGCTATTCTGCACCCTAAAATTTACTCTTTATCTTTCTTTCTGTACTACTGTAAAAGTTAACAACAGTTGCCTATTATAACTATTTGATTGCGACTACATGTATTTGATAGTGATTTTGGACAGGGATTAATTATTTTATAATGGGAAATTTGTTCCAAAATGTAATAATTTACAGCATGTATTCAACGTTCGATTTATAATGCGATCGTATCTTGAAGCTTGCCCGCTTATGATTCATTCACAGTTAAATTGCTTCAGTATATTAACGTAAGGCTTTGCTATACCTTTAAATGTACGACTTCTGTAAGGGCGTTCCTAAACAAGCAAAATTTGATCATTTACGTGTGCAATTAAATATTATTTTAATTTATTGAAAAGTAAAGCCGCACATCACTACAGTGACGTCCGATGAACGGGATAATTCGCTTATTTATTTATTTCATATGTTATAATTTTGATTTTAATATATGCTTTGCAACTCATTCAAATTTTAGTAAATCACATTCACGGACACCTCAGTTATCCCTTTTTTGCAAAACCTTTTACTTATTTCAATTCTATGTTTTAAAATTTTGTTTTGTACTGCAGAAACATGTGGACGATAACACCGCATTGTATTATAACTTCATAACGCACATGTGCTTATCTTAAACTAGTGTTTTCCAAATGTTCTGTTAACTTTAAACTTTACTAGTTGAACTTATTTATATACATGTAGTTAACATATTTAAGCGAACGTTCATTTTGAACTGTACGTTTCATTATACTGTCCCATGACTTACGAAACGGAATAAACCGATTATACTCTTATTTCAATCTCTTTTCTCTATGTATCGCTGTGTTCTAATTGATTCGTTTTCAGGCCAAACGCGTTTACTCTTACCATTATCTTCTGCGTAGCTTTAGGTGTACGAAACAGAATATTTGCAAGTATTTGTAAGTTTAGCATTTGCCGCCGAATTAAACTACGACATTTTCACTCCTGTGCGTCCAGATTTACACCAGTGTTTCTAATTACAAGTATGTGGCACACATCTCCTTTTCTTTCTTAAGCATTTTAGGTTACTTCTAGCCTAAGTTCGTACCAGCTTCGGAACCGTCAACGCTCGTCAGCACTGACTCTGAGATTCCTTCTGCGATACGGGAAGCGCAGCTCGCGTACATTAACCCTGACAATTGTGCGATGGTTGTATTAACCATTTACTTTTTTTATGTAGCAAAACCCCACTGCCTGGCCCCCACAGCGCTAGGATAAGCCGGTCAATTTCTATTACTTCGTCGCGTAGGGGGATCCTTCCGGCGAAGGCTAATCGCGCTCAGTTATCCGTTTTTGACGTGGCAATGTGATAAATTTCTACTAACGGTAATTGGATTGGAGTGACTTTTGCCGTTAGATGAAGGGTATATCAAACCTTCTCTGTTGCAATGACTGAGTTGTACAATATTACTAGTTGTATTAGGTTAGCTAAATGACTTGTAACATGATAAATAAAATAGTAATTGTAATAAATTTGCTTTATTATTAACGACCTGCAACACCTTGACAGAGACACAGACCTAACGCTTGGCCTAATAGAATACCTGGTAGATTCCTAGTTGAAATGTGAAAATGGTAGACGCTTAACTCATCCAACATTTGAGGCCAGACGGATTACAGAACAGATGCTTAATTGAAACAATGGTTATTATTTCTAGAAATTAGGAAACTAAACAAGAAGTTACTGCAAGATAAATTCCCCCTACTAAGAGTCGATACAACATTTAGACCATTTACGAAAGGCCAAGAGATTCACAGTAGCCTACCATCACAATTTTATCAAATTCCATTAAACGAAAATGCACGTGAGAATACAAAAGGCTCCTCATGGGTTTGGCGTTTTAAATAAAAGTTTTTAAAGGACGGTAACAGTGGCTTTTTCGGGTCTAGCTCCCTATGTGTTTTTATAGATGATGTAATAGTAGTAGAATATTCTAAACTATATCATCTGAATAATATCTGAAAAGTATTTTGAACGAGCAGAGAAGAACCGCAATAGATACAAGGTTTTTTATATCATATTATACTTGATGCATTAAAACTTGAAAAAGTTCGAAATTTACCTATTCCAACAAAAAATTTCGCCATGAAGCGCTTCGAAACAACTTGTACTTATTATTATAGACGTTTCATCTCAAATTTTGTACTTTATATACGTTGTAAATCAGTTACACAATATTAGCTGGATGTCGGTGAACAGCGTGCACTAAACCGCTTTGTTAGAACCTTCTATTCTACAATTTCGAAACCTCTGAAAAAATTTATTTTGGTCAGTGACGCATTCAATACTGTACTTGGCTCTATTTAATCACAAACCTGTAATGTCTTTGATATACCAGTTGCATGCGCTTCCAAAACAATCACTAAAGGAGGACAAAATAAAGGTATAATGGAAACATAATTAACATCAATCCATTGTGTAATCAAGTATTTGATACCATATTTATACCAGAAAAGGTAAATAGTTAAAATGGATCTTCGCCAACTCGTTTATTTATTCTCAAAGAAATCACCATCTTTGGAATTAAACCGCATGCGGTATACGAATACAATTTTGAAGTATAATATGCGAAAGAACGAAGAACATAAGCGCATATGTATTATCGCGAATTTCTGATAAACTATTAAATGCAGAGGCAGTAACAGTCCGACAAGTAACAACACGATTACCACAAGAAACTAAATAATCTCTAACGCGCAGGGGTGTTACTCTCAACCCTTCGCAAACGACGCGATCGTTCGTGTAATTGCGCTATGGCGATACTTTGGCAACTTGTCACGATAGTTTTCTGACTACCGTGTCAATTTTGATTAATTATAGTTTTTGTTAATTTTTATATAGGGATATGTAATGTATCTACAATTTGTCT
>JAHWXV010309937.1:0-14448 GCA_024586415.1 Phrixothrix hirtus
TGGTGGGTTGGGCTTAAGACAGAACCGGCTTTAAAAATAAATGAACTAAATAATTGCCGAAAATATGTACTTTATGTACTCATTCGTAAAAATATGATACATTTTAGACTCGTGTTAAAAATATGTACCAAAACAAAATATGTACCGAGTATGGACGCTGCGTCATAGAATCCGTTGCACCTAGTGTTGATTGAACCGCGATCACTTTCGTGTGCTTATCTAAATTATAGCATATATCACATATGAAGGAAGGAAAAATAATGATTATAAATACTGCATAATTTTTGAAAAAACAAACCGGTACAATGCTAGAAAACGCATTTACTACGCTACAGAAATTGAGAACATTATGGCAATAAATACTGTGTAAATTATTTAATACGCATAAATAAATATGAAAAAATTATCAAGAGAGAATTCAAGTGAAAAAACTGTCACTTATTATAAATTCATTTTTTTGTTTTTAGTGTTGTGGTCGAGTCTTCGGGATGCCGAAATTCCTTCGAACTTCTTAGCTTCAACTATTATCGCTATTTTACCATGCCTACTATACTTTTGTCAAATGTGGAAAAGTTACCGCCAGTAGCGATTTTTAGGGTGCCAAATGGGATCTACAATTCTACTTCCTTATCCGAGAACAAGGCACGTTTTTTAAATTTTTCTCCGACCTCGATCGGGTTTGAACCTGCGTCTCTTGAACATAGAGGCAAACATGCCAACTACTATAGCAATCGAGGCCGGCATAAAGTTATTACTTGTTACTTATAAAAACAATTAAGAAACAACAAATGAAAACATTTACATTGGAGCTTGGATACGAACTTATCAATACATTTTATCTATAATGAACAGGAAGATGATTTTAATTTGGCAGCAAGCGCGACACGGTCAGCTATCGTATTCAAGGTTATGTTTAATGTTTCATCCAAACATCATCGGTACAAAAGATTAATTAAAATAACAAACCTAATTGTTTTCACACTGTTTTTTTACATGGTTTTGTATAACACAGCTTACAATTGTTTGCAGGTTTTAAAGATCCCACAATGTAACGGGTGGCGCAATGGGCATTGACGATTTTTGAAACACCACTGTTCGCATATCAGTAAAGTGGGGGGAGTAAGCAATGGCTTAAAATATTCTGTATGTAATGCAGTTTAGTAGGCATGGATACGTGGCCAGTGCATCAACGCAGCTTTTGCGTTAAGGCGTATCACCGATCGGAGTCCGCTATTGAAGTGCAACGACAATTTCGGCGTGAACATAATGTTCCCGGTCGTGGTAGAATTCCTTCGTGCAACACAATTTTGTTGTGGATTGCAAAGATTCATCATCATGGAAGTGTATGAAATGAATATGTCGATTCTGTAAAAATTTTGCGTACACGATAGAACGTAGAACGAGTACGGTGAGCTGTAGTAAGAAGTCCAACTCGCTCAGCAAGGCGTCAAGTAGTAGCATTGAACATTACGCAAAGAAGTTTGGGTCGAATTTTACACCAAGACCTATGATTTCATCCGTACAAAATTCAAATTAGTATATTTATAGTCTACGAACTATCAATACCCATGACATGAATAAAACTACAATACTAGTTTTACTTGATTTCAGCAACGCCCTGGCCATTCTGAATTGTATTGTTCTTTCTGAAAATGCTGTAAAATTATTTCACAGATATTAAAGTAATAGAATGCTCTTTGTGAAGTTGTCTAATGGCGAGTCAGGGTACACAGCTGTTGTAACTGGAGTTCCCCAAGGCTCAGTATTTGGTCCCTTGCTGTTCGCAATATACACCTCTACATTCTCTTAATGTCGTTAAAAGCTATAATAGACATATGTACGCCGATGACATACAGCTATATCACTCTTTTGCAGTGGATGAGTACGAAAAGGCAGTTGCACGCATTAACCAAGATTTACACAATATTTATGTAGTATCCCAAGAACACTAGTTGCACTTAAACCCTACAAAGTCGACTGTATTGATCTTTAGAAATAAAAAAAATATTAATAGTTCAAAATATAACATACAAGCTGTAATTAATAAAACAGAGATACCCGTTTCGGAAGAGGCAAAATATTTAGGACTTGTACTTAATAACAATTACCGTTACGAAACCCAAATTTCTAATTATATTAAACGTGCATAACTATCAAGATCAAGTTAATGCTGTGCGACATCTTAGTACTATCTCTCTTACTGCTCGCAAATCTATAGCTTATCGATTAGAAGTGATATACAGCACGTCGAATTCAGAAAGTGCAGAAACCCTGTCAGAGGATGGTATACAGTATAAGAAAATCTGACCATGTATCTTTTAAATTAACTGACGCACACTGGCTAAATATATATAATAGAAGAATGTTGCATGCAGCTTATTTTTTCATAAAATTATTATAAATAAAACTCCACTCTATTTATATCACAGAATGTGCATAATCTATACTCAAGGTTCAGAAAACTAATAACTCCACAATCTCACCGAACAGTCTTATTTGAACGATGCTTTTCATATCAAGTTTCCAAAATCTATAATGATGTTATACTTGATACTTTTAAAACACATCCCCCTTATATATTTAGAAGATTACTCGGGAAACTATTATTTTAGCAACAAAATATATGAACATTCAATTTTCTGTGTGACACTTAGGTACTGTACTACTCCCTTTTGCTAGAATATGTAAGATTTTTGTTTTATTCAGTCTTCTAATACCTCTTTTAGTTATATTAGCTATTATCATTAATAGTTATTAATATTATTTAGATTAGGCATGTTTTTTTTAATGTAGTCCTTCTTCAAAGGGACGGTGGAAAAACAATCATCTCCTTGTGACTCTGTATAATAGGTATCATAGTGGAATTATGTTATTCTTTTTTTAATTAACGGAATAAATTATTGTTATTGTTATATTTTTTAGGATAGAAGACCTACGTTATCAATTTGCCCTCGTATCTAAAATGCGGCTTATTTGTGAACACGAATGTCGTATGATTTGATGCATATAAGGACGATAGCTTATTTCGAGTTAACTACAAAATATTGCACTTAATCTGTAAGAGTCCTTGCTTTCACCAAAACTTCAATGTTTGTATGTAACTCGTCTTCTAAATGCGTAGGTACATCAAGAATTATTTATAAATGCATCATCTGCTTCATATTTAAATCATCTAAAGCAATTACAGCGGGAGTAGGTTGAATATAGCATAGATGTATAATCCTCAAATGAGGATGCGAACGAGTACGCCAATTCGGTCTTTAAGATGCTAATATAGTTATGATATTTTTCTCGATTTCTAATACTTTTACTGTAGTATTTTTCCATTCAAAGATAAGGGAATATTTATATTATTCTTATTTTTCTCTAACTATGTCTAAACACACAAAGCTGGCGGAAATTCAATCATCTATTACTAACTAGGCACACAGCATTATACGGCAACGGACTCTTTGACATCAGAACTCCGATGTCTATCTTTAACCCAAAAAAGACTTTTTAGAAAATTCTAATTTTTTGTATATATGTATATTAAATAAAATGCAATTGTTTCAAATATCAAACTGAATTAAATGGAATAATATACATTTAAAAATCAATAATGTATCGATAAATATACAATCATGTTGTAATCAAGGTTAACTGGGTGCGAAGACGAGCGCTCAAATGGGTTACCGCTGAAACGTGGAACGCTTAAATGAGAGCCGTTCAATGAAGTTTAAACCTTTATTTTGATTGCATAATACAGCCGAAATGTGTCTAAACGTATTTACTCAAACGGTTCCCTAAAAGTAGGTATTTTCTCTTTATTGCAAAATGGGCTCTAGTTGACTTCGTCCTATTAATTAACGTTATTAGTTAACCACAGCTATGCATTGTTTCGCCGTTGTATTACAAAGACATCCTGAATAGAAAACAAAATTAAAGTGGGCCCGCGAACTAACGCATTTATACTGTTACACCTACAACGAAACTAAATCGATAATTACCGTTCAAACAAGTTTCCAAGTGCATCCGATATTCCACCATTCGGTCACGCAATTTAACCTAGACTGGTATCAGTAATTGTATTTAACCGGTAGCGTTTGAATTGTTTATAAAGCAACAATAAACATGTGAGGCAAGTAATAATTCTAAGTTCACAACGCTCGGCACGGCATCATGCTAGAAGAGAACCGAGCTGAGAATTTTAATAAGGATCCGTACAAAATTTGTGACTTGAATTTTGCAATATGTTTCAACAGTTGTTACCCGCGAAAATCCTGACCTTTTGAGTAATTTGATGTCAGTTAAAGCCCATTTTGACTTTACAGGCAAAGACCCCAAAAGAGTCGACGAAAGTTGCCTACCTAGTATAAAATAAACCTTGTGGGGCGGTGTTTCAACCTTTGGCATTAGTAGCCCTTTTGTTTTTGAGGGAATGCAACCGTGACTGTAACGTCTGAACACTTATGTTAGAATGGTAAACGTTTTGCCATCGATACAAGACCGGTTGTTGTGATTCCAACAAAACGGCGCTTCTAGCCATACGGCGCTAATTTTGAAGCACAAATTCGCTGCAATGGTAAAATCACATTTTTACATTACATTATACGAGCTACAGAAAAATATTGAAGAGGATATCACAGCCTGTCGCAAACGTGCTACAAAGGGCCTTGGATAGTATACGCGAACGAATCGACAAATGATTCAAAAATGAGATGATCTTTAATTTATCTCCTTTAAAAGTTAACCTTTTAGTAAGTAAATTACATTTCATCTGTATTCGCAATGTGTCAGAACGTACTAGCGCCGGTTATTATTCTGATCTGGTATGTTAAAACTGTACTTGTATACCCTTTGATATTTTACTGTACGTTAGATTTTCCTTATTATCCACTATTATAAATTCGTTATTTTCAAAAATACTCATATTGGCGTCTATTAAAATTAGAGTAAAGCGCGATCAACTTTTTGACGTTAGTGGATTGACATTACAATTTTGTTGTTTACAATTTGAGGACTGCAGACGTAGGTCACAATTATACTTTATCATAGATATAAATCATTCGCGTTTCTATTTAACAGTCAATTGAAATAATGTATATTTATTTGAAAATAAAATTGTTTAGACAAGATATATTTATGTATGTACATAATAAAGGTATGTTCCACCTTATATTATTTACATTAGAGAAACTAAATAGGGCACGTAATATTCAGGTCAGAAAATATGAATTTCGTCTTATAAATTGCGTATAATCAGTTTCTGTGTAAGCTATTGTTATTAAAGAGAAATAAATAAATCGAGTTTTCTTGAAGAGACCTAACTGTTGAGTTATTCTACAACTTGGGACAGGAAACAACTCCTTATATGGAAGGTCGTCAGATGAATATACTACTACTGCATATTTTTATATTTCCACATTTAATGCCAAAATTTCCCGCTTAAACCTAGTGATATTTAAATATTAACAGTAGGTGTTTACGTAGTATGATGTAATGCAAATGCAGGTATGGTAGGCGTTAGGGTTTCTCTCGTAGTTTCCTACTATTGCCGTCCCACGCTTTAAGACGAAGAAACAAACGAAACTTATAATTATTTAGTCACGTGGATCACCTTTATTGTTTGTATCGAAGAGGGAGCAATATTGTTTTGTGAATGAATGTACTCATCTTACACAATATGTTTTTCAGGCACGAATAGCCTTAATTATTCGATATTGTAACTACATATGTTTATCTATGCATTATTTCAAAACATCGAATGGGTTGTTTATTAGAAAAGTATGTCCCTGTTAGTTTTTATTAATAAATTCACGAATAAAAACTTGTAGGAATACTCCTTGAATATCTGCCTACATTTTTAAACGAGAAAGTGTACCTCTATGTATTCATTAATAATTAATTAATATCGTAGAATATTGTCAATAAGGAAAATTTATTGATCACTGAAGACTAATTTGAATTTTTATTTATTAATATAGGTATATTAGTAAATATTTATAGTTACATGTAGACTGTAATTTTTTTATAGAATATTTGCATTAAAATTTCTACAGTACATGAATTTATAAATAATATGGGGTTTTTCGGTTTCAATTTGATATTTTAGAATTTTTCACTAATATAAAAACAAAAATTGTAAATTTTAATAATATAAGACTTTTTTTGGGGAAGCTGTTACATTGTAAACCAAACATAAATAAAAGCCTAGAATTTACAGAAAAAATCTAACCTCAATTGCTAAATATCCGTAATTTTAGTTTTGCTATAGAATTGTCACGGTACCCAAGGATCTAAATCTTTCTGATGTTCAACAATATTTTTCCCATATTTCAGATAGGCAAATAATATTCAATTCTGATCTTAAAGATCTTTAAATTCCAAAAAAGTTATAAAAAAACACGCTGGAAAAACGCTTTTGCAAAAGTTAAATATCTAAAGCTTTGCCAAAGATTTAAAATAGGCAACACGAAATGCCAGAACTATAAACCCAAAAAATACGTGATTATCAGTATCAAAGAAAATGAAATAAATAAGTGTCTCATGTTGAATGAGCCTGCCAAAATGGTATAAACTGAAAAATTACTAACCTTAGAATTGGGGGTACCAATTCTAAGAATTGTATGGTTAGTACCTTTAAGGCAACAAAAATATACTGAATTCAATTCGACGTCAACTAGAATGGATCTATTAAAATTTAAACCTCTATCAAAGATCATTTTTATGCCAATTGTTAGTACTACGGTAGTGTTGAGTTCAATAGCGAGTGGTAGAAGTCACCCCCGCGTACGTTCTATCACACCTAGTTTGATGAGAGCGGGTTCGGAAATGGACAATCTTAGATTCCCTGTTCAATTCCATCGGGATTTCGTCGAGGAACACATGACTGCAATCACTACAGGTGACGCAAAAGACGAACAAACTCGTGAACACCTTGCCCAAAGATAAACTACTCCCGAGCACTTTGGTAACTCTAAAATGCTGCAAAAAAAACCATGGAAAAGGATACCAAAAGGCTACCAAAAATAAAGGACTGTTTAGACAAGTAAGTAAAATTTCAGAAATAACCACCAAAGAAGACGTACAGAAGCTAATAAGGGAAACGATGATATACTCGTCAGAGTACCGAAAGGCAAGCGGTGAAAAACAAAATCGCATAACGCAGGTGCACCTGCAAAAAATAATGGTCACGAATAGTTAGTTCACTAGATAACCTAATCGAATATAGAGAGACGTAAGAAATGGCACCACAGTAATTATTGTCCTTTAAAAGATCAAAAGACCTCCATTGATTATCTTAAGAAGAAAGAGCAAGTAGTGAGAAAAAAATGCCATCTACAAACCGCTACATATGCACATTATTAAAGCGAACAAAATTACAGGCGAATGACAGGGATCAAAAGTGCAATCTCACCGATAATTTAAATTTTTTATTTAATAAATAATTAAACAGTATCACATGTTTCGCTTAATAAGGTATCATCATGTAACCAAAACAGTGAAATTTAAAAAGAATAAGAGACGATGGTAACAGTGAAACTTATTACAACAAAAAAACAAATGATTTAAAACTTATAAAAGCTACAAAACATAGCCCAAGTACGGTTAAATAAAGAGACGTGAAACTCTTCAAGCGCAGGTCCTGAAAATAGCTGTTTCACAAAAAAATCATTAACAGTACGTTTTTTAAAAAAAGTCGAGTTTACAACAAAAGAATAAATCTCATCACAGCTGCACATAACAACTAATTCTAAATGATCAAATAATAAGATCGAAGTTTTCTCGGAACTAACTTAAGCTAAAGGTAAATAGAAATTCAAAAACAGCTTCTAAAAAATAGATTAAATGGTAGAGCAATAATCCAGAACTAAGAATTATTCACTTCGTTATAAATTCCAAAATTGGACAAATAATATTAACATAGTGGATACCAAATCCCATGCAACGTGAAATGATGTTATTTATATCCTATAAAAAAAACTTGTGAACTACGTTGACAGATTATTAAACGAAAACGTACAAAACTGTTTAGTTCAAGATTTCAGCAGATGAACCAATATAACAAAATTGCACCCATTAATCTGGGCAAAGTACTAATTTTTAAATTAAAACAAATTTTATTAAATTGAAGTTTCATTGTCATTCCAAAGTTGGTAACAAATCAACAAATCATAAAGGTCATAAGGGCACCAGGGCCTAATGAAAAAAACTTCACGGTTATCTTTCGATATCCAAAATAATCCTCTTTTATATAGACGTATAATTAATCTACCCAACAAGAAGCCTTTACTGAAAGGAAACACCCCAAAGTAAAATTATAAAAAAATAATTATGAAGATTACCTTTAGAGCTTCTTGTAAAAAAAATAAATTCCGATTTCCATAAATTAAACCACAGGAACAAAAATAACCCTAACACAGAGGCCTTATTTCTACCCCAATAATTATTTACACACAATTTAAATTCAAAGTGAAACTATCACTGTTGGATCACGCGTTTCGTTCTGTTAGTCCCAACGAACTGTCTTTCGGAAATATCTCGCCCTGAATATTGTAAGGGCGCACATAGAAAACCAACTCATGATGATTAACCGGAAATGCAAAGTAACGATTAGAGCGACCTAATACGCCCACTTTAATAATTAAAAAATTAAAACCATCACTGCAAAATACTCTGATAAATAATTACACATAAATCATTTCAATAGATGCCCCTTACAGAGACGAAATCAAATCCCACTTTCTCCTCAAACTAAAATAACATATATTCATAACGCAACATTTCTGGCACCAGAACATATACCTTCGTATATCTTAAACTGTTATGTACACAGATGAACCAAATAAATATCAAAGCGTTTTAAATAAGAAAAGAAAATAAAACCTTACATATTAAACAAAATTATCCTCTAATAATCTAAACATATACCGGCAGGTACAAAATAAAGGGTACGACTGTCTAAGTCGTAACAAACTACAGAACAGGAGTTCCGCAAGATCCTGATCCAACTTCAGACCAAAAACATTAAATACCACAACTTTCAGCTGCAATGCGAAAAAACGCTCCTAGTAATGATTGAGGAAGACGTGCAGTAAATAAAAATAAAGTATTAAAAACGACACCTAATCATTACAATGTGCCACATGTGCAAAGGCAGTAGTTCTCGTATACCAAAGGCGCGCGTATGCGTAGAGTTGTCCAGAAAATACAAAGAGAAAACTAAAAAAATATACAAGCTGAAGGAAGTACAGTAAAATTAGAATCACCAGGAGTGGATATACTAACTAATGAAGAACCAACTATTGACATTTTGATAATTTTGATAAAATTTTAAAATATAGTAGACCACCCAACTTGACGTCACGTTAGGTGACGTACTTAAATTCGTTATAAATTTATTATTGTTAAGGTATTAACGATAAATTTTGGGCACTGAGGGTACCAACGAAATGCTAATAATTCATTATTGTTTAATTTGAATTAGTTTAATAGGTCCATTCAACTTGCCCAGTATAAATGAAATATACTAAATTTGACGGACCAATTGACAAATAAACGAGGTAATGGTAATTTTTTTTGCTGAAAGATATTTCATTGTACGAAAGCGGTTTTCTTTAAGTTCCTTCCAAAATTATTAGGTTTTATCAAATAATTTTAGTGTCTTTCCAAAAAATATTTTACCATTTTCAAATCAATGACAATTCTTATTTCGATTGACCTGCAATTGTAAAAACATGGTTTTTTCATTGAAAGGTTTTGTAGATCTTACAATGCAATATAATTTTATAATTTATAAAGTGCAGAGGTTAGTGTTTTCTATTCTATTAAACATTTCCAATACTTCTAAAACATAAAACAATATCAGCAATTGTTCAAAAAAACATGTTTTTATCAATTTTTTTTCAAACCCATATTTTCCATATTTCAATCATAAATCCTATACCTCATTGATACCAGTTACCATATTTATAAGCAAAATATTTCTAACAAGTTACTCTGATTTCATTAAAAGTTCTACCTCCAAGGAAATGTTCCACTGAATGAAATAAATTAGTCAAAACTAGACGCTGGCTAAGAAAGAATGTTCCATTCTTGATGGAATCACAACTCTTCTGGTCACCTACCATGGATGCAAAATTTACCGCATTCTATATTGTACCCACCGACACAACACAATTTGAAATAACAGCATGACCATTCGAAATCAATTCGAAATGGATTGTACCAAAGATATTTTTCCCAAAATGGGAATCGGTTTTTGTTCAGAACTAAGCCACTGCTTATGACAACAAGATTCTTAAAATATATGAATTTTTTATGGAAAGTAATGATTCGTTTCAAAAAACTTGTCACGCCGATTGAGCAGTAATTTAATACACATGTCGGTATGTTGTTGATGTTGATTTTCCCTCAATGCGTGAAATTTTTGACGACCGTTTCTAAAACTCACCATATCTTTGTAAGTTGTACCACATGGTCAAGTTAGACGTTCCGAACTAATGAGAGACAAAGATTTTCAAATGCAAATACAAATTTTTGTTCGCTTCCCTACAATGTTTGTTAGGTTATGCGATTTTTAGTGTTGACTAGCATTGTAAATGTTCAAAAATTTTATTTGAACTTTACACTTATTTGGTTTTTCACTTGTTTTATTAATTCTATTTATTTGGAATTTAAACTTTCGTACTATAGAATAATCTTTTTCATTTCATTATAATTCCTATACTTCAACACTAGATGGCTTCGCCTTTATTTATCCAATATAATTTTGTTTATTTCTCGGTATAATCTCCGCAAACGTTGAGACGTTTATCTCAGCATGACACTAGTTTGAACATCCCTCCACGATATTGTTGCCTGTCGAGTTGTTTGAAATAGTCCACAATGGTGTCTTGCAATTCCTCCTGATCCGTAAAGCGTTTCCTCACTAAAAATTTTTTCAAAGGACTGGAATAAATAAAAATTTGAGAGGGCCAAATTTGGACTATATGGAAGATGTTGTAGGACCTCCCAAATTTGTTATGTTAACCACAGTTTGGTTTGATATGACGTGTGGGGCTTGCGCTTGTTTTTTTTTTCTAATGGCTGACTGTATGCAATTTCTGAAGAATTTCGCAGTTTTTGCCGCTATTAATGATTGTGCACGGTTTAAGGAATTCACACAGCAATAAGCCTTCACTATCTCAAAACGCAGTGGACCTGGTTTTGCGAAAAGAGTGTTGAGCTTTGAATTTTGTGTGAACTGGACTGGAGTGAACTTATACACTCAAGGTTCATCTCCGGTAATGATGCTTTCAATGAAATAATTTCCTTCCTGTTGGTATCGAGCGAGATTTCTCGATTGGTTTCTTGTTGATCGGAAAGCATTTTCGGCACCCACCGAGTTAAAACTTTGCAGAAGTCTAAGTTGCACATGACTTCATGAACACAGCTCTTAGAAATACCAATCCTTAGAGCAATTTCACGAACTTTAATGCGACGATCTTCGCTAATCACACGTTTGACAATTGTGCAGTTTTCGTCAGTGTGTGAGGCCCTGGTCTTCTTCTTTTTTCTCTGAATCATTCAGCTCCGTTCGTCTATCTTTAAATGTCTTGTTCCAAACATTGACTTCGTTTAGGCCATCATTTTCATTTTTCATTTTCGGGCCATAAAGGCTCTGTAACCTGCGACGTTTTTCGATCTGATTAACCCCTTCGGCTTGCAAAAATCCGATAACTCCACGCGCCTTTCAATTCAAAAACTCTGCGATTACACAGGGCGTGTTTATTTGCGTCCCGGAAGCTAAATTGAATGTTGAACAGAACAACGCTCTAGACTACTACTACGCGTATGAACCTGTCTAGTCTAATCTAGCCATGCATATGACGCTGGCAGTGCTCATGCGCAGTTTGCATACCCGTCACTTGATCCTTAAAATCGGGCACCTTTCCTTCAATGCTAATTGTCCCTAATTCGAAAGATCAGTTCGTTGTTCGAAGATCGCTTGTTTAAAAAATGAGATTCCATTTTAATTCAATCTGGGAATCTGGGACAACTACTGTAAATTTAAACGTAATCTAAAACTCTATGCTACCTCAACTGGCAACATTCCAATTTTAAGGAACGTTGGTGCCGCTTGCTTTATATGTATACTTTCAGAATACATTATTGCATGCATAAATGATTTTAAAATTTTAACTAAAATTCAAATCTATAATTATTGTCCCAGGTTTCAATTTACAATTATTTATAGATCAAGCTAAAAAATAAAAGATAAAGTTGTAAAATAATAAAGGATAACTATAACTTGATTCAATCAACAATAACATAAAATAAAAGTGATTTTAGTTGTACAGGGTGGAGCGCGGAACTTTGATTTTTTGAGAAAGAAATAAACAATATTAAACGTTTCAAAACCTCAAATTTTTTATCTTTCTCATTTAGTATAATAATGGAAATTTGAAATTACATGGTTTTAAAAAGTGTATCTGGAAAATGTCGTCCTTCACTGTCCACGCACTGGAAAAGCCGCTGCCTGAAGTTTTCATTTACTCTTTCAAGCATGTCGACGGATATACTGGCGATTTCAGCCCAAATATTTTCCTGTAGAGCTTCCAGGGCCTGGGAACGGTTGCAATGTTTTTCATTTCAGGTAACCCCACAGGAAAAAATCACAGGGAGCTAAATCTGAAGAGCGTATACGCCAGTTGAGGTCCCCCCCTCTCAAAAAGTTCATGGTAACTCTCGACGGGTGTGCTGTGGTACCATCTTATTGATACTACGTATCGTCCAATTGCATTGTTTCAAAAGCAGGTTGTAAAAACTCCTGTAGCATAATCACATAACGATCTGTATTCACGGTTACGGCATGGCCGTTATGTTGAAAGAAATAAGGGCCGATGATGCCTATTCTTGATATGGCGCACGGCACAGGATTCGATCTGAGTGAAGGGAGTCTCTCGTGAAGTTCCTTGGGATTTGTATCGTTCCAGTTCCGCATATTTTGTTTGTTTACGCGCCCACTGAGGCCAAAATGTGCTTCATTAGAAAATAACACATTTGCATGACGGGGTAAGGTGGTAAGCATGTTGTCACCAGATGTTTGTTGCGTTACATAATCCCGTGCTGACAATTGTTGAACCACAGCTATTTTATATGAATGAAACTGAAGTTCACTATGCAGAATCCAGTGGAAAGAGCGTTTTGAAGAACAACTACTTGTTTTCTGCTGCTCAAATTCGGTCGACGTTTTCCGGTGTTGTCATGCTTATCTGCGGTCCTCTTCTTATCGATGATACATTCCCTGTTGTTTTGAATACATTTACTCAGGTTACAATTAATTGCCAGCTAGGAACGCGACTGCGGAGGAGGTGGGACTGCAAATCGTAAACGGAAAACACGCTGCAACGCAACGATCCAGTGGGCATTCGAAAAATAGGTCTTAATGCAAAAGAAGCGCTTCTCTATCGTCCACTGCATTGTTGCGACTAAACGGCGCAGAAACACAAACTTTCCATCAAGCCTGCCCCCCCCCGCCCATTATCTCCAACCAACTACGCCTTCATAGCACCCATTTGAAAAAAGCAAAGTTCCGCGCTCCAGCTTGTGCATACTTCAAAATCTCAAATATATAGCGCTACGATGAAAATATTAATCTAATTTTTTTAATTTTGCGAGCGCATCGATCGTATTTTAATTAAAATATGTTGTTATATTATAATCAAATTTAAATAATAGATAACTTTACTTTACTTTCTTTTATTGCCAAATTATTACATTATAATAATGCGTTATTATTAAATAATAAAATTCTCAAAGAAATGTAGTAGATATATTGCTGTTTTATTTTAAATTTGAAATTTTTAATTTGAAGTAACAGCTACGCCACCTATAATAAATATATTCTGCAAGTACCGTCGTATTTTGTTTTGTGCGACTAATTTTTGAGACTCTATAAAAAAATTAAACGCTCAGGGTAACGCCTTCTTACCAACTCTTTGCTTTGATGTCCTCAACAGCCCCTGCTTGTACGCTGCTACAATTCTATAAAGATTTAATCAAAACTACCTTTGATTTTCGTTATTTAAGCAACGATTCTGACTATTTCAAATGCAATTTTATTACCTAAGGAATTTTATTTTATGCTCGAATTAAATGATATTAAAATTTTTAAAACTTTACTATGCGCAGGTATGCCAAACTTCTGGCCCTTGTCCTGAAATTGTCGTATTCGTCATAATTAATACACGTGTCCAATTATGACACAAGGAAAAACAGGAATTAATTAAAAAAAAACACAAATATTTATTCCAATCAAATTATTTTCAAATCATTCAATATTCCAACTATGCAAATCAATTAACACAAAAATTCAAAAAAAACAAATAATTTAGCTATACGTTATTTATTATTGTCAATTTAAACAACACTAATCGCGATGATGAAGACAGTGTCTAACCACTAGCTTTATTTTATTGGTTT
>JAHWXV010309971.1:0-12034 GCA_024586415.1 Phrixothrix hirtus
TATAGGTTATAAATAAAAAAGTCCAATTTTCTCAAATAAATTTCTTTTTAATTACGACCGGTTTCGTAGATTAAATTCTACATCATCAGGTCAAGAAATTATTTATGAAGTTAACAAGACTTGTCAAAAATTATTAAAAAGTTTCTGTACATTATTTATTTGATGATAAATGATTATATGTATAAATATTTTAATATGATTAAGAATATATTTGTTAATAAATAAAGTAAGAGCTTGTTTAAAAGCAACAGGTAATACAGATGTATATTATTATTAAAATTAAAAAGGAATTTATTTGAGAAATTTGGACTTTTTTATTTATAACCTATATATATATATATATATATATATATATATATATAATAAACTGAAACATTAAATAAAATTTTAAAACATAATATATTTAAAGGTCAAAAATATATTATGTTTTAAAATTTTATTTAATATCTCAGTATATTATTTTTACCCAATGTGTATAGAATTACCCTAAGGAAGCAAGAAATAATTGCGTAATATAGGTATATTATAAATAAATATTAGTTAGCTCCTATCACCAATTCTCTAAACATTTCATTTATTGATATATACGCACAATATTTGGATTTTAAGGGAAAAAGTAACATTTTAATTGCACTTCACCGAGTGTTTTGTTTGTTGAAAAGTTGATGAGTATTTGGTCGAATGATGTTTGGCTGTGCTTGAGATTTTTTCGATATTAAAGTTGAAGTTTCGGGGGTTGTTGGTTAGGATGTGGTTTGGCCCCTATATGTAATTTGTCTGGGGTGTTTGTCGTTGTTGGGTTGTTTATTGTGGTATGTTTGTGTATATCTTGTGTGATTGTTGTGTGTATGGCATGGTGCATATCTGTGTTTGGTTATGGATGGTTTGTTATATATGTGATATGTGTTACATTTTTGTGTTTGTAGTGCATATCATTGGTTCTACCTAATTATGTTTGTTGGAGTGATTAATAACTTGCTGAGCGGATATATTAGAGTTATTTTGGAATTTTGTTATCTAGCACAGAAGAGATCCATGCAGGATTCAGTTCTGTTCGTTAGATTTAAGGGGTGGGATGTTCGAGAAGTGAGGCGCCATGTCGGTTGTTGTTAACGTGGGAATGCAGTTTTGTCGATTTCGATGCTTTTTGAGTCAGTTTGTTAAAAGTGTCAAAGTCAAGTTTGTTGTGTGGGTAGTCTGTGGGTGTCCTGTGTTGTAGTTTGTCTCTCAGTCGTTGCAGTTGTTGCCGTGCTAGGACGTAATCGAAAACTACATGTTCGGGTGTTCCGATTGCGCCACAGTCGCAGTTACGTGTTGGTCTGCTGTTTATTCTATGAAGGTATGTCGGATACTGTCCATTTCCTATCAAGAAATGAGTCGTGCCTGTGGAAGTGCAGAACCAACTATTGCTCAGGCTAATTCTGACGCCTGGCATAAAGTTGTGGGTTCTTCTGCCTGTTGGGGAGTTATCCAATTCTTTTTGCCATGATTCTGTTGGTGATGTCAGATTTGGTCAGTGCTCTCTCATCCAGTATACTGTTTATTTTGTCTTCGTCGCCTTTTTTGAGCCAGTACCTGACCGCTGTCTTCTTTGCCTCTAAGTGTGCTGAAACAATATCCAGAATAACCATCAGAGGGTCCAGTGACGTAGTGCCAAATGCCCCGGTAATTCTGTGTATTACACCCCTCTGTGTTCACAGTAGTTTCTTCTTAACTAAGCCTGTGTTACATGTGATTCCAGGAATTGGCCCCATATATTACAATTGCCATAGCAACGTTGTTGGTGTATAGCCTTGCACACAGAAGAGGGATCTTGTCATCTTTCTATGCAATTCTAGCTATTTTTTGCAATATACTGGTCGCTTTGTCGCAGGTATTGATGATGTGTGCAAAAGTGTTCTCTTTTTCATCTGTTGTTATACCTAGGTATGTGGAACTTTGGGCTCTGGAGATCTTTTGGCCGGCCAGTGTTACTACTGGGTCCCTCTGTAGGGATATCTTCACCAGGGTAAAGGTCGTTTTTTCTGGTGATATGTTTAATTTGATCTTCAAGCACCAATTTGGTTCTCTTCTAATGTGGTGTTCATTTTCACTTCTAGTACTCTTCTAGATTCAGCTTCTAGGGATATAGCAACGTCGTGTGCGTATGCAATTGTGTTTAATATGGTGTCGTCTTGTTCTAGAGTCAGGAGCTGATCGTCCAAGATTGTGTTCCAGAGTAGCGTCGCTTTTGTGATTCTTTTACTAATGCGGTTAGTGTTACTAACTATGGTGACGTATCTGTCCTGTCAATAGTTCTTCACCGTTATTAGTAGATATCTCTGGACGTTGCGTATTCTGAGTGCTTGAATAAGTGATGGCTACCAGATATTATCAGAAGCGCAGCTGATGTCGACGCAAACCAGTGCCGTATACTTTCCAGAACTTTGCAAGATTGTACTGAGTAGTTGGTTTATAGCGTCCTCAGCCGATTTTCCTTTTCTGAATCCATACTGTTTGTTAATTTGTAGGTCGTTTGTCGTATGTAGTGTTAGTCTGTTGTTATAAATTTTTTCATAGAGTTTTCCAAGTGTGTTTAAAAGGCAAATCAGTCTGTAAGTTTTCAGGTTTTGCGCATCTTTGCCATGCCCGTTTTGGATTATTCTAATGTTGAACTTCATCCACGGGTTTTAAAATTTGCCCTGCACAAGACATTCGTTCTATAGGGCCTCAAGAGTGGGTATTAGAGGTTCTTTAGGGCTTTAATGATTTCATTTCCTATCTCGTCTGGTACTGATTCTTTATTGTTCTCTAGTGAGTCTATAGCGCCTGTAATTTGTAGGGTTGTGATTGGGGGGAAAGGCTTTGATTTGAGGGTATTAAGAAAGTGGCTTCTCTAAGGAGCTGTTGTCTGGAGGAGTCTGTTAGGGCATCGTTTGGTAGGAGGCTGTTTAGTAGAAAAGTTATTTTATCACTCAGTTTGTTGTGAAACTGCAATACCCTTTACGTAACGTTTGTATGTCTGTGCTGATGTTTAGTTTTTCTGCCGTCAGTTTGTACCGCAGACCCCACGAATTTGTTTTTAGCTACTTCCCTGCGAACATAATCCAGCTGTTTACCTTTGTGTTATATAATTCGCTGGTGTATTGGATTTTTATATTTCTGTATGAAGTTAGGGTGTATATTCGCAGGTACGGAATTAAAGCCTTTTGAAAAACTCTTCGAGCGCGTTGTACGTCTTGTCGTAAATTAGTCAGATGTTGGTTCCAAAATGTGGTTTTTGTTTTAGTTTTGGGGTATTTTTGGGGATGGCGGCTATCATGCTCGTATGTATTATTTTTGTAAGTAGTTTGGTATAGTGATGTACATTGTGTTAGACTGTATTGCCAGTGGTGGCACAAAGGTGTTTTGTAGTGTTGTCCAGTTGGTTTCGCTATAGTTGCGTTTTGTTAGTTTCTGTAACAATTCTGGTTAGAGTAGGTGATTTTAGGTTGTAAGTAATGACGTTATGGCCGCTCGTGGTTAGATTGGCTGTGACTTTACAATCTATTATAAGGTTGTATGTTTGTAAGGTACATAGTGTCAACTCTATGTTCGTCTGCGCATTTTTGGGTCGGTGATATGTTGAGAGGATGTTTGGTTGGTTGTGTATGTCTCATTAGAGTTCCTGTATGAGATCTAGTAGTTTAAGTACTTCGTCGTCCGTAGTGTGGCTGTCACACATATGCGATTTGACGTTGGCGTCCATCGCATATATGATACGTCTGTTTGATTATGAGTCCACAATCTTACGGATTTTCCTTAGATGTATGTCAATGTTATCCTAAAATTGAAAGTAAGAGCTTACCAGTACGTAGCCTCCCGACGAAGTGGCAGTCTCAACACAAACGTAGTGAGAATCGCTGAGATGTCCTACTAAGGTTGTGGTAATATTCCAGTTTAAGATAATGATGGCAGCCATGGGAGAGGTTGCCTTAGTTAACTTTAGGCTAGTTACTGGCAGCCCCGGAATTTTGTTGTTTGAGTTAGTGTATGGTTCTTGTAGGAGCGTAATGTCCATCTCAGTTTCCTCTGTACGTTTTCGAAGTTCGTGTATTACTGTCGCGCACCTATGACAGTTGAGCTATAGTAGTTTCGTCACGTTAGGGGTGTCTTGTGAGTATGTGGCTGTATGGCCAGTTTTTCGAAGTGTCGAGGATTACACGTCCATAAGTTGTTACGTAGTTGGTGTATAAAAATTGCAGATCCAGTTCCCCGATTTTTCTGTTAAAGACTTTTAGCATGAGATGTTTAAGTACGATGGGATACGTAGGCAGATTGAGACAGCGAAGCTGTATTCTATCTACCGCTTCCGGAACTGGAAACGTAATCTTGTGTCCGTTTGTGTGTACGTTTCGTACAATGTGTTGTAAAGCTATATTTAGGGTCATGTGTTGTTCAAGTCTACTAAGTTGAATATCAGTTTCTATTTTGGCATAAATTTGTGTTGGGTCAAAGCTTTGTATTGTTGTGGTGGAATTGTTTGTGGCTGTTTCTGTTTCCAGGTTGTTAACGGGTGAATTTTCAGGTCTTTGTAGGTTTTTGTAAATTCTTTTAATCGTGTCATGTAGTGAGATGTCATGTGAGTCCGTTTCTGTTATTGTAGTTTGCAATGTTTCTATGTCACATGTTTGTGTACTTTGATCTGAACTAATTAAATGTAAGTTTTGAAGTCTATAGGTAAGGGCCATTAATCGGTCCCTTGCGTTTCTCGAAGGTGGTTTGGATTTACGTTTTATTTCAGTGTTTACGTCCGTAAGTTCGTTGTCCGTAGTATATATAGGATTTGTACTTGTAATTGTAATGTCAAGTTCAAGTTCATTTTATAAGGTTGTTCTCTTGTGAATGTTGGCGTTAGTAAGTTTATTGTCATAGTCAGTTTTTTGTGTTAGTCGATTTAGCAATAACTGGTAAGTAGCGCATTCTTCGTACGATTTAACCGAGCACTTTTTATTACGGAAGTTACATGGTATGCATGCTTGCGTCACTTCTTTTCTCGAACAGTGTTGCCGATTGTGATTTCCATCACCGCAATGTGCACATACTTCTCTTACTCATTTACGAAATGTCTGTACATGGCCTAAATCTTGACATCGGACGCATTGCGGCAACACTATGCAACCTTACAGAAATTCTACCCGTGTGTAATATGATTTTTCTAATATCCCATGTAACTTCTACGGCCTGGTGGAAAGTAGATTTCCCACGCGGGCCTGTTTTAAAACGAAGTTTAAAGCCGAATTCAAAATTATCCTAAGATATGCCTAGGTTGTCTTCGAAATTTTGCATATAGATTTTTCCCCAGTTCGTCTTCAGGTTTGCCCGATGGAATGCTATAAACGACGATCTACGGGTATCTTTACCAGGGGAGTTCACATCTTAGCCCCTTTTCTAATTCTTTATATTTAATAATTTTGTTGGCATCTTCGGGGTCGGCAGCTCTACTATTAGCATGTTATTGGCACTTCTTATAGTGTTTGCCCGAATTTGATCATTAATTGGATTTAATTTCCGTGTAAAAATATCTCGAATTTTTGAGATGTCCGTTCCTGGTTTAGCTTGAATAAAGACTGTATTTGTTTTGACTTTTTGTTGGATAGGTGTGGATTTAGAGGTTGTTATGGGTGTTTTTGCGTATGTTTGTGGTTTGAATGTTGCTGTATCTTTATGGTTTGTAGTGTCTTAAGTGCTGATCTTAATTCTAGTATTTATTTGTGGAGCTGTTTGTTTTCCCCAATTAGTTCAGATTGAAAAATTGCCCAAGTGTTGATTTTGTCCATAAGCGTTTTCCTACTTATTTTAGTAATTTTGTAATTGTGATAAAGATCGTTTTTAGTGAAGTTGGTGATGTCGTTGTAAGAGTCGAGTAAATCATTATACGAATTTTGAGGGTCAGATGCGTCAAATATTGTTGTAAATAGTTAATAGAGGCCTTACCTTAGGTTCATCGGCTTTAAGCATTTTATTGATGTCTGCAACTATGCTAGCCACACATCCCGTTCTTTCCCTTGGTGTTGTAGGTGGGAACCCTGGGTTGGAGCTGTCCACCATCATAGTATTAGTTACGATCCCTTATAAATTATATTCTTCACTTCCACGGTACTAAAATGCGAAAACTAAAATAAACTTAGTTTTATGTCGATTGCAATCCGCAGCACCTTTAACTGTTTAGATATTAATTATTTCACATCGTGAATATTAATACAAACAAAATTATTTAAAAACACTTTAATATGGTAACTTTTAAACAAACCCTTTTATTAAAAATTTTTTATAAAATATGTACCAACTGATCGGTCGGAGCGCACTTAATGTACGCCCATTCCGCTCGGCTGTTACGGAGCAGATTCTTGGTGAGGTAACTAATATAGAAATGGCAGCATAATCTACGCATGTGTGAAATTTATCAAATCTATCATATGTTATAAGGAATCTGTCAAAGTTTCAGCCAAATACGCTAAGCTCTTTGTCTCTTGCAGTTGTTTAAAGTAAACGTGTTACGTTGTTTTATGAATATCGATAAAAGAGAATTTGGTACTGTGATTAAACACTTGGATATCGCCGGGAAACATCCAAAGGAATTAAAGAAGAGTTAGATAAAGTTCACGGCGTATCTGCGCCATCATTCAAGACAGTTTGTTTTAAGTGAATGAATTTAAACGTGGCTATATGAGTACGAAAGATGAAACAAGATCAGTACGTCCGAAAGAGGCTACAACTGACGAAAATATCACCAAAGTTAATGAGCTTGTTTTAAATGATCGTAGATTAAAGATGCGTGTGATATCAGACACTATAGGTATATCTAAAGAACGTGTTGGTCATATCTTACATGAACACTTGGGTATGAGAAAGCTGTCAGCAAAATGGGCGTCGCGTCTGCTAAGTGTGGACCAGAAACAAATGCGGGGTAACAACTTTTGAGTACTGTTTGACACTTTTAAGCACAATCCTGCCGAATTTTTGTGTCGATTTATTACCGTTGATGAAACGTGGATACACTACTATACGCCGAAACAAACATTCACCCAAACAATGGGTAGAAATCGTCTGCAGTGCACAGAAGAAAGCAAAAGTGATTCCATCAGCTAACAAGCTTATGGACACTGTATTTTGAGATGCCTGTTGTGTTATCTTTACAGATTATCTGCAAAAGGGCAAAACATTCACAGAATAGTACTATGTGTTGTTATTGGACCAGCTGATTGAAAAATTAAAGTAAAACCGACGCCATTTGGCAAGAAAGAGAGTGTTGTTTCATAATAACAATGCAACATCTCATTCATCAAACATTGTCACTGCAAAATTAGTTCTATTACTATTCGAAGTACTTTGTCATCTACCTTACAGTCCAGATTTAGCTCAATCTGGTTTTTTCTTGTCTTCAAACTTGAAAAAATTGCTAAGTGGAAAGGGATTTTCATCTAATGAGGAAGTGATTATAGACATAAATAACCATTTTGAGGTATTTTATTCGTTCTATTATAGAGAAGGCATTAAATGACTTGAACATCGTTGTAATAAGTGCATCCGGTTAAAAGGAGATTATGCCGAAATATTAATGTAAAAAACTTGAATAAAGAACCTTCTTTTGTACTACTTACCTTAGTTTTCAGACCGCCCTCCTGCATTACATAGCTAACTTGTAACGTTTCTACGAGACTCCATAATAATGCGAAACGAGATTTAATAGAATTCCTATAATTCTACGCGTTTTCGCTATATTATTGATTACGGAAGTGTAATTAGTAAGAATAAATTAAAGACTTAACAAACTTTAAGAAAGTGTCCAATACTGTGCTCAAGTGTACAAATTTAATAAATAGAAATATTGCTTAATAAAAATCTGTTATAGAAATGCTGTAAACTAATTAACAAAGATTACGCCACCTGATGCAGATGTTGTCCGTTGCTGCCCGAAATCAGTCAAGATTGTTTTGATAATTAATCATAAGTAACATAAACAGCGATCTACCATTATTTAAATATTAATTAATTAGCGAAAACTAATTAAATGTTATTTCGAAATATTGCATCATGTTGTGCAAACGAATTGTTTAAAACACATGTAATTGTTAACCGTATTGATAAGATAGCAAAAAAAGAAAGCCACTCGAATTAATATTCGAGTAACAAAGAATGCGAACACAAACTTAAGTATAAATAAGACCTTTCACAAATTGAAAATTAGTCTTAGTATGAGACTCTGTACGGGACATTACCTAGTGCAAAGACCGCAAAAGATTTTCTATTAAGTCAAGCTATTTTATAATAATTTTTAGAACGAGATTGACACAACCTCCCTGGGACTCGTTCAATCTATTAAAGGCCTGATTGCCGTTCAAAATCGTTGCAAGACGCCGTATGCTAGAGAGCTAAATACAGAGATTCTAGGACGATGCTCTAGTTTTCGTTGCTTAATAACGAAGATAGACCAAGTTCAGAACATTCTAACCTCGCAGGAACTCGTGACTGAGCTTTTCTGGCGTTATTACCGCCGAATTAAGAACTAAACCGCCGTCGGGTCGATCACAAACAAATTTCTCTGTAACTGATTGTGAACGACGCCAAGCATCCTTCAGCGTCGAACGTTGTGTTGTAGTGTTAGCGGACACACATCTACGCTGAACCGAGACAATTCACTGAACGGAATAGTCCGTCGTTTACAAATGTGTAGCTGGGCTGCGATTTGCAAAAACGACGCTGTTTCGGGAGGAACGTTTAGCGCCTACTGAGTGGCATCCCTAGTCGCGGGTACACGCTAACGCCTCGCCTCCGTCTGGCAAGGCACAAGCTACGTCCCCGAATGCCGCTGAAAGCGACGCACTCGAATACAGGCCCCAAAGCATACTGCCGTTCCATCCATTCATATGTATCAGATCAGAAATTAATCGAACCTAGGAAATTTGTGCCCGCCGCTCGCCTGAGCGCCGCGACAAAATTCATATCACCGTAGTCATATGAGCCTAATATGAATATTGACTTAATTTACGTACACAAGTAGTTGTAAATAATTTGCTTTGTCTGTTATCGAAGATATATAATTATTTTGTTACCGAATTAGAATGATTTTAATTTTGAGTTTGGTTTATGTTCGAACTACCAATTTATTTCTGTAAATAAATTGGTGTTGTTGCATATCTTTTTGATTCCGCCGATGGTCGAAATGAACATTAACTAAAAGTTCGTTTCATGACCAAAGTTCGAGCGACCTCAATTGCACAAACGACGTCCACCGCAAACTATCTATTTTACCGATATCCCGACCGCTAGACCAATCGAGACGAGGGTCTCCAGGACCACTAATGGATACGTTAAGAACCACCCCTCACGACTGAGATATCACCGAGTAGAATGCAAATCTTTATATTCTTCGTGTACCTTTAACTAAGGACTGAATCGTCACAAACTAAGTTCGAATTTAATTTAAAAGATCTCAAAACTAGTGGATCCGTCATTAGATCATTCCAACTTAAATTGGTTTGAAACAAATCGGTCCGAAGCAAATCAATCCAAAACAAAACTCTCCCAAATACTATAAAAAATGAACAATAATTTAATACTACTGTACAACGAAAGCTCTTTTCTTTCACCACTTACCCTATGTGAAACACAGGCCCCCAAAATATAATACAATATAAGGAACCGCTGAGTACACAAAACGCGTGTTATCTACATAACAACGTCACACGGTCTACTGCGAGCGAATGCCAAACTTAAAGCTGGTGCCATGCTATGTCTTTTTGCCTCGAAGGTAAGAAACAGCGGCACCTAAGAATTATTAAATAAAATTAAAGTTGAATGAAATAATTAAAACAAATGTAACCTACATAAATATTATAAAGTATGGACTATAATTTTTCCTGTATAAATAAATCGCGCCCCAAATTTAAAACGTTACAATAGTCTGTAGTATACAATAAGACTAGTACGAATATAAATATAATATAATATAATAATGTAATAACCGTGAGAGAATTTAAAGTTTGCTATATATTTATTACATGAAGTGATTTAAACTATCATAACGCTTTCTTATGCATAATAATTATTTTTTCAGCTCGGTCATCAGCAAAGATTAGATATTCATCGCATTATTTGAACATCCTTGCATCCAACCGCTGTGAATTGCAAACTATGGTAAGTTTATTTGTTTTAAATGCATTGCAATTATGGTAAATTCTATTATGGAAAATGAAACAAGTTGTACGACTTTCAAATAGTACTACTTACGTAATTTATTAAATCTAAGTATGCCTATTCGTATTTATATGTAAGAAAGTTTTAGAACTAATGCATAACGCAATATAAATTATTAGCATTTATTAAAAGAGAAATAGATGATTATCAGGATAAATATATAAGTAATCTCGGAATTTTGAAATTCAAATAAGATTTATGTTTTATTCAGATGTTTAAACTTCTTACAAAGTTACTGGAAGTAAGAATATTAGCAGATACCATTAATCATAGGAATTTCAAATAAATTTCAGTTAAGTGTCACTACTTATTACTAGAAATGAAACTCAATTAACTACACATCAGAAAATAGTATACAACTGAAATATAAATATCAATCACCTGGACCAAGACGTGTTTTGAAGACTGAATATTGTTTTGATTGTAATGTTTAGAAATTAAGAGAAAGCGTTTCTGTTAGAATGTATTTAATCTAATATAATTTAGCAATGTAACTATTTATATGGAAAACATAATTATGGTTCCACCTTTGAGTAGAATAAATAGCAACAAGATTTCGCAATATGTAATACAGTCAGCTTAAAAATTCTTTTCCCTTTAGTACATAATTGATAAAATAAAAGTTCGTAACAGCAAAATAAATTATGAACTCCTTTAACTTAGTTAAAATATTTAGATATTGCATGCTTAAGTATCGACTCTAGTTCAATATAAATATAAATATTCGTAACACCATTATTAGATATATCAACTAGAATATACCTTCGTTTGAATTGATTTAGTATCAAAACACAAGGAAACGATAAATGCGTGCGTCAAAATGTATTCTAAAGAATTTTGAAATATAATAATTATATGAAATAAAATATAATGCTTGTACTTCCCCAAATATTATAAAATAAACTGAAATACAAGCGTGTGTAGAAATTTAATAAAAGACCAACTAATATTTATTTTTAAAGATAGGGCTACAGAAAAACAAACAAATTTTACTTTATATAAGTACAACTGAAATAATAGCTTTAAACATATTTATAAACTTCACCAATAATAGGCAGTTGAAATGACGAGTGCATCATAAAAATACTTATACAGCTATTTCATGTTTAGCAACTGCATTCGTTTATAATACAATAGAAAATTTCCATAAATAAGAAAACCTACTTGTAGAATAAACACTATACTAGATTTTGGAAGCCGAGATGGTATTGTTCATTATTGAGACATAAATTCCATTAGCGTGCAATCGTTATGTGTATTATTTCATTTTATAAGAGAAGGAAACAAACAAATGCTTAGGCAAATAATTTTATGAACGCTTTTGGAATAAAGGGAATTAACTTTCCCTGCTATGTTAATGCAGTAACTCCCATGTTCAGGTAAAAATATAGAAACACTGCAGCTTTGAGCAGATTATCCATTGTTATCAAACCTTTTCCGTAAATATCGACTCGTAGTAACTGTCTACTTTTGCAGTAAACGGCATATTGATTTTATTTCTATCAGCTCTCCTTATTTTGACTGGCTAGCTTTTAAACCGCTACTTAAAAATATTACAATAACTATTTCCAGGTCTACTCTCTCGATTTCCCAAACAGACTTTAGTTATGCATATCTAATATATAACATATTTTATCTATACTGAAGTCGCTATATTATATTATATAAACTATAGAACAGAACTCAACTTGTAAACTATCCTTTACATTCTTTAGTAAGTAGATAGAGATAGGGAGTTCTGGGACAGCATTTTTGCTCCGACCTTGAAACCGGTTTTTAATGACCCCCCCGCGGCATAATTGATTTTTAATGACCC
>JAHWXV010309995.1:0-11337 GCA_024586415.1 Phrixothrix hirtus
TATATATATATATATATATATATATATATATATATATATACAGGATATCGTATTTTGGCGTCTTTTGATATGGTTTAAAGATAACTTTGTTAATTTTGGGAACAAAAATTTTAGATTTACTCTGTACTAGACTACTTGGAAATGAGACATTTCGTGGCGGGAAAAAATTAAGTATATCCTTTAGTTGCGTAGACATCCATACATTCTTTTCAAAAAAAAGTCGTTTTTTTCACGCTCCGAACTTTGTGATGAATATGAATTTCGGAAAAAGTTAGAATTGTTTGAATGTTACTTTTTATACAGATTTGAGTGGGATAATTGATTTTTTGACACTACCCTTTATTTTTAACAACCAAGGTAAATTTGTGTCTTTTAAATGTAACATCTTATATTGTTACATCATTCAATTGTAATTTTTAAATACTTTTCAAAAATATAAAATACTCTTTCAAGTAGTGAATTTAAGATTTCATTGAAAAATAGTTTTCATCAAATACGAGTATGCCAGGGAAATAACTAAAGTTCATTGATAAACGCCATAACATGCTATTGATACCCGATACTGATAACAACGTCTACAGTTTGTTGCATTCAAAACGTTCTAAATTATTATGTCTTGAACGCACATTGTAAATACTGGGAGTGTCGAATTCTATATAAAGAGTTTGTTATCAAACATATTAGTGATGCTACTAAGTAGTTTTAAGCGATAACAGCTGTTATATCATTTACCAATGGTTGTAAAGATACTTTAATTTATTTAAGAAGTTTCGCTATAGTGTGTAGTAATTCAGACATAAATAATTAATTCTGTTATTATTACATTCCTTCTGGTTATTAATGTACAAGGGCGGTCTGATTAGTGAGGTAACTAACATAGAGATGACGCCATAATCTACGCATGCATGTTATTTATCAAATTTATCTTATGTTATAAGTCAGCTTTCAAAGTTTCAGCTAAATGCGTTTAAAGTAAACTTATTACGTGTTATTTTGTGCCTATGGACAAAAGAGAATTTTGTGCTGTGATTAAACACTTCCATATCGCCAGGAAAAACACCAAAAGAAATTAAGAAAGAGTTAAATAATATTCACGGCGAATCTACGCCATTATTTAAGACTGCTTGTTTCTGTGTGGATGAATTTAAACATAGCCGTACGAGTACTGAAGTTGAAACAAGAACAAAACGTCCGAAAGGGGCTACCACTGACAAAATGAAGGTGCGTGTGATAGCAGACACTATAGGTGTATATCTAACGAACGTGTTGGTCGTATCTTACATGAACACTTGGGTATAAGAAAGCTGTCTGCAAGACAGGTGCTGCGTCCGCTAACTGTGGACCAGAAACGAATACACGTAACAACTTCTGAGTACAGTTTGACCCTTTTTAAGAATAATCCCGCCCAATTTTTGTGCAGATTTATTACCATTAACGAAACTTGAATACACCACTATACCCCCAAAATAAAAATTTCTATCTAAACAATGGGTAGAAGCCGGTTTCAGTATGCTGAAGGAAGCAAAAGCGGTTCAATCAGCTAACAAGGTTATGACCACCGTATTTTGGGATGCTCAACATCATGAGCATCCCATCTTTATATATTATCTGCAAAAGGACAAAATAGTCACAGCCAAGTACTACGTGTCGTTATTGGACCAGATGATTGAAAAATTAGAGGAAAAACGACCGCATTTGACAAGAAAGGAGATATTGTTGCCTCATGACAATGGACTGGCTCATTCATTAAACATTGTCATGGCAAAGTTGGTTGAATTACGATTCTAAATATTTCGCCGTGCGCCTTACAGTCCATACTTAGCTCCATCTGACTTTTTCTTGTTTTCAAACTTGAAAATATCGCTAGGTGGAATGAAATTTTCATCCAATGAGAAAATGATTGTAGAAACAAATGATTATTTTGAGTCGTTTGATTCGTCCCATTATAGTGAAGGTATTAAATGACTTGAAAATTGTAAAATTACCAGCAGAACATGTTAAAGTTTAATAGCGACGCAGGATCCGATTTGCTACAAATATGTGCGTCTTAGGTTTCCACCAAATTATCAGAAGGTTAGTTTGATAAGACATTTTAAAAGACAATAAGAAGTGAACCACGAGTGAGTGACCGCGAAGTTATTTCAAATAAATACTGTTTATTAAACCACTTGTATATAAAATATTAATTATATTAATTATGTAAAACTTAGAGATAACTAAATATTACACAATAACCAAAGTATCAAATAACAGTTCAAATATAAATAAAAATTACTACCGAAATAAATAGCAAACATAGAGCACTTTTAAAAACAGTACGTAATTAACTAAAGAATATTAATTGGAATTGCGCAATGTTTCGAAACAAATAAATTGTTAATCAACGCATATAAGCGATATTCTTATCAATAAGTGTAAAACCGAATAACCACTATCAGAAACGTTGGAGGAACAGAGAGCGATGTAACCAATTTCTGTATAAAAGAGCGAAGCTTTCAGCGAAAAGGAAACTTCTTGCGAGCCCGTGCTCGAACTAACACCGAGACTTCTTGCGAGCCCGCGCTCGTGTTCGTGTTCGAGTTGATACGAAAGCCGAGATAATTTTATTATATTCAAAAGCTCTTTATTAATCGCATAGAACGCAAACCGTCCGCTTCCATTTAATTACATTGTAAACTGTTGAAGCTGCGAAATTAATTCAGACATCAGTAAGGGCGAAGAATCCCTGTTAAATACCAAATCCCGTATAACTTATTGTCGAAAGCAGCTATGTTGTCTCTGTAGCGGGAAGTTATCAACAATAACTAGAACGCTCGCACTTCGAGTTGATTTTCTAGCGGATGTGCAAGCGTAACTAAAACTTAGTCCTAGACTGGACGAGCACGCTTTCTTGCAAGGGCCACAAAGCGGCGTTCCGCGTCTATTAAAGTTAACTTTGTGCCGCAAGGCCTTCTTTTACTCTGAAAGCTCTCAATCTTAACAAACCAGAATTACGTTTATTTATACTTATTAATTATTTGTTCTTGTAAATATGTATAAAATATCTGAAAACATTAGTTTGAGTTATAATTTCCGTTACTGTGAATAAAATTTCTTTTGAAGGTTTTATACATAATTACTAAATATACAATTGCGAAAAGATTGTTTTGCATAAGAAGTCACGACCTCTTTCGAGGGTCTCCCCGTTTTAATATCTAACTTTCTCAAATTTAGGATAGCCAACTGCGAACCGTTACTAGGGAGAACTTCAGCGACGGCTGAAACCTGCTGCCAGACCAAATCGAACCGGCCCAAACCGACAAGCGATCCCGGCTGCTAAAATACAAATAATTTTTCTCGATCCCGTAGCTCAAAAATCCCTGTTTGAACCGTTACAACATCTTTGAAACAAGTTCATCGAGTTGAATGGACTATGTCGCAAAATAAATGTAAAAAACTTGAATAATGTACCTTCTATTGTACTACTTACTTTAGTTTTCAGACCAACCTCGTACTATAATTACCATTTTCTCTTTATCAGTTTTAAGTTTTGTTTATCAATGAGCAACATTTTTTTTAATCGAAATTAGGTTTTATGTGGAATTTTGCTGTATGTAGAAAGAAGTTTTAAGTGCAGAAAATCATTAATTTTGTTTCGACGCACGAAAAAATATGATATCGCAATGAAAACCTCAGTCCAAGTAATCATATTATGAAAATCTAATTAAATTCGATGGGCAGAATATCATAATTTCCATTTGTATGTAACATCCGTATTGTCAGAAATCTAATTGAAATTATCCAATCAAGTATACTAGAAAGGTTTATGAAATATTTTCTATTATGCATATAAACTACTGCATTAGTCACGGACCTTGTGTAAACTCAATTGCTTCTACGTGAATAAATACTTTGGGTGTTTTTATGCAAGTGTATTTATTGCATGCCAAGCAGGGATTCCATTATTTAAATTGAAAATTAATAAGCTTGCTGTTCTCGAAAACAGCCCTGAGAAATTCTAGTATAGAATATTCAAAAATGAAGAATTATTAGAAATTCTTGTAAATCATATTTAATTTTATTATACATCTATAAATATTTATTTAGCTTCTAGGTGGTCCTGATATAGCTGTGCTTACGAGATTTGATGAAAGGAAAACCACAAAATGATAAATTGTCTCACGTAAGTAAACTATTGATTGTATTTCCATGAATTATTTTGTAACCTGTTAGATAAGTTTCAAACAATACTTTTAACATTACATAAATTGCTTTGAAAGATTTATCGAGATGTTTATGAGTTCTACTAGACCTTTGTATTTTGTAACTGCTGCAATTATAGTATTCGTTTATTTTTAGAAATGTAGTAACCATTGTGCTCATTAGTTGCGCACCATTATTTTTTTAAATTCTTATTTGCGGTATTTACTTTTCCAAAAATTTACAGGTCAGCGACGTCCTTGCCAGTAATTGGCCGTATGTATTATACGATATATTAACGCCTAACTCATCAGTGTCACCACAAACTATATCGAACAACAAAATACCCACTATCTAGCTTTTATACCTGAGTTAATCAGAGAAATAAAATTGTTCCATGTTTTTCTTGCATAAATTCTGTCACAAATTTCCTATCTTTTTCTTCGTCGTTTATTGCATTGCTATTGCATTTTCCGCACTATTTTGTAAATTTACGAAGGTACGTGCTGCACTTGGAGACTTTATTTTTCAGAAGTATTTTGTATAAAAAGATCTGATGATTAACAGGTCATTTTATAAAACTGTTAGTTCCGATGCAATGATCGGCAAAGCTTTATTCGAGACACCATTATCTAGGTATTATGTAATTATGCTCCACCTTATTGAAAAAATATATTTAGCAAAATTTCTAAAGGAGCATCGTCTAAAAGTTCAACTAATTGATATTTAGTATTTCTACGTATTTCTTCATGTATGTGGTAAAAAAATCAGCAATCATAAATAAAACATGGATTATCGAAACTAAATTTGCCCATATTTCCATAGATAATATAGCAGAATATAGCAAAAGCTATTATAGTGCTTCCTGCAGTATTTATATGGCCTTCGTTGGTCCAATAATTCGGTGACCAATACTTTCATTCTCTGCAATTTTGTTCATAGGTAACCCTAGTAGCATTCTTTTTGTTGAGATAGTCTACCAACTTAATCCAAACTTAGAACTGAAAGGCACATTCCGTGTTGAAACTGCAGAGTTAATATCCATATATGATCCTCCGAATACAGATGGATTGTGAAAGGCCATTGAAAACGAGTGGTAATAATATAATACGATTTATGCCCAATAGCTTAATAGATGTCATTGCACGTAATGGTGGAATAACATACTATTAATATGTAATATATTGTTATTAATAAAATTGTCATCTTCTTTTGATATATCCTGGGCAGCTACCCTTTAAAAAGTAGCAGGTTACCTACACCAGTAGCTGCTGTTCAACAGAAGCCAAGTAAATAGGAAAGAGTTAATTATGTATGATAAAAATGAAATTACGTGCAAGTAAAGCATTTAAAATAAATTCATTTACTTTTTTTACGAGAGCTATGAACAACGAAACAGTATTTTTACCTTAATTTTACACAAAATATAAAATTGTTATTTCAATTTCTAAGAATCATTATATTAATCAGATAAACTTGCTTGATTTCAAGATTAATTCATTTTTAGTAAAATTAAATTGGAATAATTGTAACCTTTCAACAAAAGTATATTTAATGTTAAAAATCAAATTTTATGATTTGCTAAATACCTATATGAAACATACTAATTAAAAATTATCAACATTGCAGTTACTAGATATTTTTCTTCTAAAGCAAGCCGACAATTACTTTCAAATATGTCAAATAAAGCCAATTCTGCAAAGAATTTTTTGTTTCCTTTAACTATAACATTGAAATTTCTTTAAAATTTTTAATGCATCTCTTTCCCATTCATTAAATCATACTATTTATAATATATTTGATATGACTTAGTGCTTTTAGCAAAAATTCATGTAACATATTTCATAATAATTTAAAAATACAATTGCTTTTAAAATTTCTAACCAAAGAAGTCAATATACCGAAATAAGGTAGTTTTCATGTATGGTGATGAAGCACCAACTCATTATATCATAAAATCGTGGCCTAAGCTGTTTTAATGTGGACGTGAGTCTATCTAAGATGGCATCAAATGTGCAAAACCACAAACAATATCACAGAGAGCGATGTTGCAAAAAGTTGAAGTGATGGTCGCATAAATCTGACAGCAAGGTATCGGCTAGGTGGGTTCCATGGTTACTCACACTTGAACAAAGATTACGTAAACTGGAAATTTCGCAAAGCTATTTGGAAACTTTAGCGGGCGAGTCTGACTTTTTGGATCAAGTTGTGACTGGGGGTGGAACTTAAATACATCGTTCGAATTAAATGGAATTAAAATCCATGAAATAGATTCACAGGAGGTGACACTTCTGAAGGAAGCCCGTACTCAAACATCTGCTACTAAACTGATGGCTACGGTTTTTCAGGACGTGAAAGGCATTCACCATAATCAAATCTATTCCAAAATGCCAATGAATGCAGATGCTTATTCCAACATAATAAAAAGGTATCTAAAGCAATTTATCAGAAGTAATACCATTTGCTCAATCAAAAGTTGATCTTGATCCATGAGAACATGACTGTCCATTGGGTGGCCAAATTTCAATAAATTCTTCAATAATATAACGTGTTAGAGCTAAATCGTCCACCGTAAGCCCAGATCTAGCTTCATCTGACTCTTGTCTATTCGGATTATTAAATAGAAACGAAAGAAGACGCTATTTTGGTGCGAATAATAGCATAAAAGCAGTGCTGTATACGTTTACAACTATTGTGAAAGAAAACGTATATTTCTTATTTTATATATAGGTAAAATTCTGGCTGCAGCTGACTTTCCTCTATCCAGACTATTAAACAAAAGCACAAGAAGACGCTATTTTGGTGCCAATAATAGCATAAAAGTAACGGTGTGTAGGTTAACTGCAAGCGAAGTGGCGCTAGTGGGATTATATCGAAAAATAAAATTATGAAAGGAAACGTACGCCTTTTATTTCACATATAGGTAAACTTATTTTCTAGTTGCTTTCGTATTTTTAATTAGGAATAGAAATTCCAGACACTACATACAATTTTTTATGTGGCAAAGAATAAGATTTTGTGTTGGTGCTTTAATTCCTTCTAAATAATTGAAAACCGTTGTTTTGTTTTCAACGTATAAGTTAGCTCGTGACGTTGCAGTTTGCTAAATTACGCTCACAGGAAGAAAATTATTTGTAATTATGTTTGCTCAGATTCGTCGTGGAGGTCAGGTTCAATGGCTCTCTTCAGCAATCTAGCGGGACTCGGCCCGTGAGGAATTCAATGGGTGTACCTATGTGAACTACTTATGTAAATAACAAGGTAATAAACCTTCGAAAATTATATATTATTTGGAATATTAATAAAACAACTATTCACAGTATTAATTCTATTTAAATGAAAATGTACAACTTATTTCGATAATTACAACAAAGTTGTCGGAATATATATTATAATAACGGAATAATTATATTGGAATTATTTACATTAACAATTATGACCACGGTTAAATAAGTGGCTCTTAATTATATTCACTAACGCAAACTTCAATAAGCATGTATTACAACGGAAGATAATAAACATGCCATGAATAGATTAGGCATTAATTTCAATTACGGTCGGATGACATGGAACATATTCAAACGTATTCATATGCACCTTGGGCGTTAGCGCGTCGAAGGTCGTTGTGTTTTGCGAGTTCTGTTACCCTGTCAACTGAATTCTCTTTGCTTTTTGACGGAGCGTGTGACTAATTCTTATTGCTTTGGCAAAATGATTTAGATCTACTTGTTTTCTATAAATCGGGCATCAAGAGACACACAGAGATTACGGTGTCTCGATGCTGTTGATGGCGGTAAATGGCTTTATAGCGCTCTAATTTTTCACCACGTAAACAACAAAAAAATCAGAAATCTATAGATGCTCTCACCGAGGGTGCCCCGTGGCGCTGTCAAGGAAACATCATCAACAAGTATAGCAGTTTCTACAGTGTATTCAGAAGTTGAAGTGCACTCAAGGCCTTCAGTCGTTGCTGTGAAATAAATTTCAAAAGACGGATAAATTATCCACATCGCACTACGAGAGCGCAGTTAATGTCTTCGTTTCAAAAGTTGAAATCGAAGTGTTTTAATCCCCCAGAATTGCTTTATTTATAGTAATTCTTGGAGGTTTTGTTGTTATTTCGTTAATGCAGATCTCGTTTCTTTTCTTTGTTTCACGTTCTGATAATATCCATTATTTGAAATTGTTTAATGGTGTGTAATATTGCGCAATATGTAGTAATAGGATATTAATCATTATTATTTGAAATTATCTAATATTGTACAATATATAATAATACGTTAATTCATTTAATTGCAGGATTTGTTGTTTACCGAATTATTACTTCGGTGTCTTCAAGTGGATCCATGTTACTGGGGTGATAATTTTTTAGTAACCATAATAAAAATTGAGTCTTCCCCACGAGTTTAGTTAATGATTTTATTGAACTTCTAAAGTTTAAACTTTAAAACTTTAAAACTTTAAAAGTTCAATAAAATAATTAACTAAATTGGTGGGGAAGGCTCAATTCTTATTATAATTACTAAAAAATTACCTAGGTGGGCTACCGAATATTAGACATTTTATATTTACTATTCATATAATTAATTAATTTAATTATTAAAATTTTGGGCACATTTCGCATGCAGAAGTTCTTACATTGTCTTTTAATATTACTTAAATTAATAACATAAAAACGCTCGAAACTATGACGGTTTCTTCAATCGCGTTCTTTCTATTATACAACTACCTTTACAAGGTCAGTCTTGATATTTCAATGATTAGCATATTGACTCTGGGCCGTAAGGGCGCGAGTGGGTTCAAAACTGACCAAGGTAGATTTGTCAGCACAAAAACTATAAAAGTATTTCTGATTTTTGTGCTACAAAACAACTTCGAAGGGCCCATGTTATTTGGCGAGTAAAAATTTCAACTGAGGTTAGAATACAATTGAAATCGCGAAGGCAAGGGGGATTGCTGTATCTTGAAGGTCCAGATCTGCAGAAATAAAAGTATTATAGTTATAACTGTTTACTTGTTTTCCTGATTTATATCATCAATATTAGCTTTGAAAATTATTTATATGATCATGCTTCTTCGTAGCTTACAACTGATGTGCAACAAAATCAAAGGTGCACGGAAAATTAAGTTTTATTTCTAGACTATTTTCATTTAACAGGCATACCGAAGACTTTTCATATATCATCAAGGATTAATTCGCCTTAAACATATTTACCTTTTCCAAAACAATAAACGCATCAATCATTTATTTAACAGCTTTCTTTGTTTTTAAAAAAACTAAAAATATAATCACATTAGTCATTAATTTAAAAGAATACCTCCTCTAACCTTTTTATGTTGCAGTGTTTCTTACCTTTTCTATACGGTTTAGAAAAGAACCTGTTATCAGTAACGAACACAGTTAAACTGCAGACATTATGTACACTTTGACATTCTGTCTAGTTCTTCAAAAAACGTAGATCTGCGGCAGAATGCTTCTTTGAATTTTTTTATTTTCTTTTTACCAAATGTGTCTATTGCATTTATTCTTTCCGCATTTTCAGAATTCAAATACTCTTCTATTTTTAATTTCCCCTATAGCATAATAAAGCTATTACATTGAGCCAATTTTGAAATGTGCCGATTTCAACATATCTAACAAATATTTTTGATTAGACTCTGTGAAAAAATGTATTTAAGTATACACAATGCCACAATTTTTCTAAAGTTATTTTCTAATAAGTGAATGTTTTCTAATACGTTTTCTAATAAGTGAATGTTTAAAAAAATGGTCGTTTTGTTCACAATAACTCTTAAACGATAACACAGATTTCCTTAAAATTTGTAGGATACAAACTAGAGGAAATTTCCTTCAGCCGAAAAAATTTTAATGGTGATCAGTAAAAGAACTTCGAGTTTATATAATGGCATACTTTTGAAGTTGGGAGGGGATTGTAAAACATTTTTCTAGATAAAATATATTTTCGATTTTACTGTGTAAATGAACGCACTTAAAATATATACACGGAGAGAACGATTTATTTCCTATTAATAAATCCACAATGTATCAAACAAATGCTTGCTTTGAATACTCCCTACCAAACGTTTAGTTACACGAAACAAATCATTTGTTTAAACGTTTGTAAAAAATTTGTTACCAAATGCAAACTGAATTTCTACACTAAATAACGTAGTGGTACGCACCAACATATAACTTTCACTGATAAATTAATGTTTTTGATATAAAGAAATATTAAGCAGCGATATCAATACATTTATTAATGGTAACTAAATGTGCTTTTACTTTTCAAAGTAATGTGTGAAGCACAAGCAAATATGTTCTTATTAAAAAGTTTTAACTTGCTATAATTTAACTAATATATTGTGTTCTTGCAAACAAATCTTATTAGCAAGTAATTGATTAATTATTTCATGAGGAATATATTAGATTTACATGGATATTATTCTAAAACATATTTGTTACACATTTAGTGTAACTTACACAAAATTAATAGTGCTGGTTGATAAAGTACGTATAGGTATTATTTAATTATAATACTGGTATGTACTGTAACAACAAGCACTATTAATTTTATGTAAAGGTGGGTCCAAATTTAATGAACGAATATGAACAGGCATGGACAAACATATTCGAACACAAAGGTTAAGCTATTTAAATTGATTTATCAAATTGCCACGAAATCTAGCTCAGTAGCAAAGCGGTAGTGTAGGGGTACAGTGTAGGTAATGATGGTAAAAAGTTGTCTATAAAATGTACTTCTCGGTGTATACCTTCTGGTTCGAATTAAGTCGAAGTCTTCCGAAGATAAGGATAAAGTAGTTTAGTTCAGTTTTAGTTTCTTTATTTGTCCGAATAATAACAAGTAGTAATATGGATATATCAGATGAGTTGAGTGTATATATTTTATCAGATAACATTTAAATACAAATATAAATATAAAAACATAGTTAATAATCTTGCTGAACAAACAAAAATTTACCATTATAAATATAACAATTAAGTCATCTATGAATAAAAATTATACAAAACAAGAATGATAACATTCATAATTTAGTGGTATTTATCACATGATAAAATTCATCGACGCTGTATAAACAGTTTGTGGTCAGGATCTCTTTTAATGCGTTTTTAAACTTTGAAAGAGGTAGTTCCTTTAT
>JAHWXV010310007.1:0-16683 GCA_024586415.1 Phrixothrix hirtus
ATATATATATATATATATATATATATATATATATATATATATATATTATTTAGAATGCTTCCGTGGAAATTGTATGCGATATTGTTTTCCGGGATCCTTCTATGTATTTCGGTTTTCGGAAATTTTGTGCTCATTGTGTGCCATGTTTATTGTGAGCCGCTTAGAAAACTGCATCGTGCAATACAAAATAAGCACCAAGGAATGCTCATCAGCGGAATTGTTTTGATTTACGCTCTCGCACTGCGAATGTGACACAACAACTCTTACAGAACTTTGGCTGGAACAATTCAATCATCTCCCATAGAGCCTGAACCTCGTTCCTTATAACTTCCACCCTTTTTTGTACCTGAAAATGACCCTTCATAGTATGATGTTCAGCAATGATGATGAGATCAAAGAAAATGTTACCAATTAGTTGACATCGCTGATGGCAACTTTTTATGAATAGAGAATGCAAACGCTTGTGTCGCGCAATGGCAAGTGCCTATAAAATTGTGGTAGTTATGTAGAACAATAAGTTAAGCTTTAAAGAATTTTTGACACTAATTTATTTTACTGAATATTATTTGTTTTCTTTGTCCTGTCAAGCGGAACTTGGTTTGTGGACGCTCCTCATATTTAGAATTATATACAAGCTGATTAATAAATATAACAAAGGGCAATCTGACCATCGATTTAAATTACAGAAAATTCACTAATGGTTGATGTCGTAATAAATGTTGAAGTAAAATTTTAGCAGTACATAAATATAATAACAAAAATCTAGTGTGAAACAACACACGACTTTATCTTACGCCCAAAGCTATGCAAATAGTGTGCACAAATTATCAAGTTAATATTTACGTTTATTTTGGAAACGATAATTGTAACGGTCACCCATCCAAGTTGCAGGACACGCGAAAGGCTGCTTAACTGGGGAAATTTTCTTTGATAACTTGTTTCAACGCATTTTTTCAAAACAACTGTTAAGTTCACGTAAAAGGTTATTAAAGGCATAACAATTGCAGAAAGTTTAAAAAAAATGTTATAACTGGTTTTGAGAAAATCGTAAAAAAACTTAGAAATCGCAGGAATAAACGGGCACTTCCTGTCATCACATTTGAACTAAATTCTTGACGTTTCATATGCGGTTAATAAAAAACTGAAATACAAAATTTCGCTTTTATATGATCTTTAGTTTTTGAGATATGTTGTTCACAATTAATACTTCAAGTACTTCCGGTTACTCGATTTTAGAAAATTTATTAGAGCAACTGTTTCATTCATATAAAATGGATTGAAGTATATAAGAAATATGCTAAGTTTTAAAAACATCGTTACAACCGATTCCGAGAAAATCGAGAAAAACTAAAAATTCGAAAATGAAGTTGTACTTCCGGTTATTCTGTTATAACAAAATGCTTGATTTAGCATAAAAATGTACTTAGGATGTCATATATAAATTTTCAATTATCTAATTAATGGTAAGAGTACTTCTGGTTACTCGTTTTACGGAAATTTTTCTGAGAAGCCATCTTAATTTTATGAAGGGGCATTAAATTTCTAAGAAATATAATAAATTTTAAAAAATCGTTACAGCCGATTTCGGGAAAATTGTAAAAAACCAAAAAATTACAAGCGTATAGTGGTACTTTCGGTTATCGGATTTCAGTAAAATTATTGCGGTCGCGTGCTAGGATTAATACAAACTTAAATATAGAATTTTGTTTCTTTATGACTTTTCGTTTTCGGGATATCCTGTTCACACGTACACAAACTCACACACACACACACACACACACACACACACACTCACACACACACACACACACACACACACACACACACACACACACACACACACACACACATACACGCACACACGCTTACGCATACAAACACAAACACGCACATGCGATAAACATGCGCACGAATATACGCACACGCACACGCATACGCAAATACACACGTACACGCACACACACGTACGCACGTTCTTTAGGAATCCATTCTTCCCTCATTGACTTGCCCTAACATATTAAATAAACTAATCAGATAAGATTAGCGCAGAGCGTGAAGATGTGGTAGATACGAGGACAAAAATCTAAAAACAAATAAAAATGAGCAACTACGTTGAAATATTAATTATATATTAAAGCAAGAAATCTAATAATCAAATATACTTATTGTACAGGGTTGACCAGCAGTATGATCTATTTGGATTAGGTTGGTAGGTAAAATCGAAATGTTATTTTAATATTTTTATATGTGAATTTATGCAAACATGAAGAGATTTCCAATAAATCAGTATATTTTTGCAGTATACGAGTTTACCATAATGAATTCTATTATTCTAACTCAGAGAAACTTCTATCGTAGTTACCATATTGAAAGAAATGAAAGACTACCATCGAGAAATACAATTTTGCATTGTATGAGTGGGTATTATCCAAGAGACATGGTGGAATCAAAGTTTAAAGGTCGTAGTCGAATAGTGCGCACACCAGAAAATATTAAAATGGTCCGCAATTCCATTCAAAGAAGTCCTCTAATCCAGCAAAAATATGCAGCAGCGTTGGAAATGTCTTAAAAAGCTTCCAAAAAATCCTTCATGATAACCCATAGTTCCGTCCATATAAGATTCAAGTTATCCAGAATCTAAAAATTTTCTGTTGAAATTTTTCACACTTTAATCGCCGCTCATTCAATACATATCATGAATTTTCTGAAAGATTTCGGGCGTTGTGGCTGTTTTTAGTGTCATTCGCGGGGATCGCCTGCAATGTTTGTACGATAACATTGAAACTCGCATGTCCACTTACAGCCCAATACTTAATATTCTCTAATATTCTCTTAAAATATAGGTTGTTATCGAAGTGGTGTAGGAATATTTTACCACTGCTTCCAAAGCGCTATTGTATATATAAAACGATATTGGTTTGTAAAACCACCCCTTAGATAATAAAATAAAACGATTACAATTTTACAATCGAATGAGGTTCAAAACCCCTAGTATTTGTTCTTTAATTTTTAAGAATGAAATGGATTAATTAATAGTCCATTAAATGCATCCCTGTATAGCTTTCACAACATTAGGAACATTACAAATTGCATTTTTACAGGTATTTAGTTGAAACACGCTGTTCCTATTTACTTTACGTTTAGTATATTAGAATAGATGGTACTGGTGTTGCTTTCAGTTTTAATATTATTTTTTATTAGTTGTGGTTATTTAAATTTTTGGACATTGTTTTTTATATGAATAGATTAGGAGACATTGAGTTAACAGGCACACTGTGCTTCCAACACTTGCTATAAGTGTAACTTGTTTAATTTTTAGATACCTTTACCCACTCAATAATATTGTGTCAGGTAATTTAGTTTATAACTAGTCAGGAAAAAATGCATAGTTATCAGGGCTCAAAGCTTTTATGTGTAATTTAGTTTATTATAGTTTAATTCCTGCAAGAAGTAGGCAAGGTTCCCCATCAATACAAGCCAACTTGGTACGTTTATCATGCAAGTTCGAATGTATCATTTCTGCGGTCTTAACAACTCCTTATGCGAAAGAGGCTCCACATACAGACGAATTCTGAACATTGTGTTTTATTTAATACGGTATTTAACGTAAATTTGGATTTTAAACCAGCAAGTAAGTCTAAGCTTAAAATAACAAAAGTAACTAGGTCCTTTAGAGATTTAAGGAATCTTATACCTGGCCGCTTGAAAACCAACCGAGCCTTAATAAAAAATAGTGCACAGATATAATAGTTGCAAAACAACAAAACAGTGTCCTAATAACGTTAAAACACACTACCGGTATAAAGTGATTTGTAAATACATCTGTAAGGTAAGCTAAGGAGGTATTTGTTATTTGATGACTTCGTAAAAAAACACATAAACTGCAATTGTAGGAATAAATAAATGATATAATCTGAGTTGCATCTTACAAAACACATATGATTTTGAAAGTAACGAGAATTAGCAGTGACTCACAAAATGTAGTTTTAAGCTAACCTGTTCAAAAAAGCGAGTTCTTTGAAATACGCCCTATATTTATCATTTCAGTATGAATTTCTATTGCCTTCAAATCTCTTTTTACAAAAAATTCGTTTACAACATGTTGTTTCAAATTTGCAAATAACGAATGAAGTGATAGATCAAATTGTAACTTCACGTGTGCTCATATAATAGGCGAAATTTATATTTCTGTTAATGAATAATGAATGGCATTCAGCGCATTTCTCAAATCACCCTTATATATCTATAAAAATTAGATTTTGAAAATATATTAATTCTTTATAAAGTATTTACTTGCAAACTGTAATGAGCCAAGTGTTATTGTACATACAATTGATTAAAAGTAATCTATGTAGCCTAATAATTTTTACAAAAAAGTTATTTTTTTTCTGGATCGTTATGGACATGCGTTTATGAATATTGTATACTTGGATGCTTTCATTAATTTTTTGAATTTATGCTATAATTTATATTTTGTAAGACCATGTAATACTCATTTAATTATTTTTGACTGGATACGCAGTATTTTATATTTAAAATAGTTTTTCGTAATGCAGTTTCTGGTTCACTAAAAGTTCACCTTAACTTATTCATGTCATAAATATTTGATACAGCCTTAACCAATAACTCTTTATTAATTTAAAAATATTATAAAAACTTCTAGCTTACGTGTATGTGTATTTACGAGTTAGCATCTAGTAGGTGCCGGAACGCAACAAATTGAAATCTGAAACCCACGGTGCGGAATCGATAACTTATATAGTTTATTAATAAACATTTGGAAAATAAAATACTTTTAATTATCTCATGGCAAAGAATCGCGTTTTTCGAAATATTGTTTTCAAGTTTTTAAAAATCAAAATTGCAATCAATTAGCTAAAACAATTATCAGTAGTTCAAACAATATCAAGTAAATGTAGTTTTATGACACAATAATTTTTAGTTGCTTGACATTTAACGTTGTAGTAATTATCATAATATGAATTACTGAAAAATGAAATTAAAGTTATTTTTTACCGAATAACCACGGTGAGTTCAAACCTATATCGTTTATCACTACATCCTTGATATAATTATAATTTGTCCTTATTTTAACATTATAATTTCTTTAAAATCACTTCAGTGCTGAAATTTATAGTTATAAATTAATTTAATATATATTTGTCATTTCGTAATTATCTTATTCTCAGCACTAGCTGAAATACAATTAAAAATAAAAATTGAACCATATATAGCACTTCATTACCCCAATGCTTTTTAAACAAGTCTTCTTTCGATTTGACTTATGATTAGAGTGCTTTTCAACTGCTGTAATCGATTCCGAAACTGCTGTTTGGTAACTTATGCGATTTTGTTTGATACTCGACGACGTCAAGAAATCGTTTCTCTTTTAAGTTACAAACTCATCTCGAGAAAAGTTGCAAAGACTAGGTCAAGAAAATAGAGAAATTGTATATAAAACTGAATTGTTGTTCTATATCAAAGGCATCAAATCCTTACATGTCTAAAATATGTAAATATTGAGCTTTACTGTTTAAAAACATTTTTATTCGATTAAAGATTTTAGAAACGTACTTTTAGCAGCGCAATTTAATTAATGTTAACCATTACTGAGCGACTAAGAATATTCATCAAATTGCATTGTATTGTGCATTATGTAAATATTTTGTTAATGTACTTCTAAATGAATGCTACTGATGTAACTGTAAATTATAGTTTTTTCTGTATTCCTCAAAATTTTAATGAAAATTGTTTCTAATCTGCAATAATATTTACTTGCCAAAAGACTGAGAGTGCTTTGGCGCAGTTCAAGTTTCCATTAAAGATATTGAAAGTTTTATGTTTTGTGTATTTAAGATATTGTCTAATGCCAATGTTCCTATATTTGTTGGAACTATATTGGATGTAAGTAAATATTTTGGATAATTGCTGAAAGTAATGAAAATTCTTATTATAAGTTTTGTGGTGCTACATACCCCGTTATTGTCTATTATATTAAGTTTAATTTTAAAAATACCTAAAATATTGTGATGATATTTTCAAAATTTAATGTATGAGAATTTTGGAGCATTGAAAATTTATATACCTACAAATCTTTATATTGAGTAAAACCGCCGAATAAATGCACATGAGAATGATTTACAAAAAAATAATACCACACTACAAATCCGCAAGAAGGTGTATAATTGGGCTACTCACAAATGAGAACGAATGCCGGCTTTAACTAAATCTATGGAGTCGGAGGTAAGTCAAGATAGATAAGCTTTCGATGGGACATTCAATTTCTGCGATAAATGCGATCAAAACTGATGCAGGTGCCGCTTGCTATTAGGTTAGCTGTAAATTCTTAAGCTTTATTTACTATTAAATGCCGTGATAAAATGGAAACACTTTGTACATAAACGCTTTTCACAATAAGAACAGGAAACTTAGGAGTAAAGACAAATATCAGCTATAAACTCCTTAATTGGTACTTACTGCTGCACAAAATTTACAATTCTTGCACGCTTCTATATAGTATTATGTAGTATTCAATAATCAATCGGCGTATAATACAGTAACAATATGTAATTAAATATGAAGCATAAATATAAATACAGACATAAACAGGTACAGGTAGATCCGAATAAACTAACATTAGTCTAATGGGCTAAAGGCGATGATTATTCAATGCTCAAGAGAACATTCTTGCTAATCAAATATTCATCTATAGAGTAGAAGATCTTTTTAGAAATAATTGTTTAAGGCACACTTTAAATATAACATTATATTAAATAACCGTGTGTAACAACAAAACTAAATTGAGTGCATAACTTGAAAAAAGAGTTCAGTTGGCAGCAACAGTTTTTGTGACTTCATGCGGACTCCTCTCTTCCTTTCGCGCTGTGAGTTGCGACGCGATCGGTCGCGCCAGTTGGGAGTATTTTATCAACGTGTGCACATGTGCAACTGTGTTCTGCCGATAAAATGTCTAATGTGAAATGTAAACAATCACCATTAAATTTCCAAAAAATTTTGATAACTTCTGATGCGTTCTAGCGTATCCGCGTAGTCGTATTTATGGGACAGTTTTGGTTTTCGGGCAGTACTTTTACAACAAAGTTCACACAAACGTTCCTCATGTTCAATTTTTCACCTAAAATGTGTCGAATAGCTTTCTTATCCAAATTAACTACCTCATGCACAGTACGAACATTCAATCGTTGGTCTCCCCGGATCATACCCCGAACTTTGGCAATGTTTCGACAAATAATCTCAGACTTTGTGCGCCCTGAACATGCATCATCTTTTACAGTGCCCCCTCCCTCCGATAACCATTCATGCTATTCAAACATGCATGTCTTAGACAAAGCAGCAACCCCATAAACTTCTATTAACATTTGGAAAGTTTCTGTTACCGTTTTCTTAAGTGTCACAAGAAATTTAGTGTTGATTATTTGTTCACCCTTCACTACCGGTAGAACGGAGTTACACGTATTCAATAGTTGATGCAATACACCCAACTTGCGCTATCAGTGGAGTTCAAACTCGCAGCACTGCCAGAGGAGGGATGTGGCATGATGTCACCAAAACAGTTGTTTCAATGCCACTCTTTTCCAAGTTACGCACTCAGTCCAGTTTTTTTATGTCACACCTCGTATATCAGAGAATTTTTAAATAAAGAAGTTTTAGGTAGACTTCCGATATAACCATGATAGTCCGTGAGCTAATTTAAATTATTAACATTTTTATGTATTAAAGTAACAGTTTCGAGTATTAAAATTCTATAGAATGTTAAGATTTGTAGTTTTTGCAATATTCGTTTACAAGGCAATGTCTTATCCACATTAGTTAATATACGTACTGCCTTCTTCTGAAGTTTAAATATTGAATATATATACTCAGTACTACCAAATCCTCAAAAGAGATAGCACAGCTGATTAAGTGTCTATGTTTGAGTGGTAAATTAATTTTGCATCTTTATTTCTACAACTCTATATATTATTTTTAGACCGTATAGCGCCTATGTAATTTATTTGATGATGTATATAACGTGACCATGCTATCCTAACCTTTCATTTATAACAGGTCCTAAGAACTTTACGTAGCATGAGTACTGGACTACTTTAAATATTCAAAACTGGTTTATATTTAGGACTAAAGAAAACATAGTTCGTTTTTTCAGTTTCTTTTAACTTATTACTACCAAACTGGTCTATCAATATATTAATATCGTCTTTTATAATTGAAGTAAGTAGGGATCGCCGTTTTTTCAAATGATACCTAGGTAATCAGCATATAGTGTGAATACCGCATTATTACTACAAATTTTGGTCATATAATTGATGTAGAAAAGGAATAAGATAGGTCCTAGCATTGAACCTCGAGAAACACCACAAGTGATGGCTTTTGTATTAGATTAAACAAGAATGATAGTAGAATCTTTAATAGTTTTATCATAACCATCTGTTCACAATCTCATAGGTATAATTGAATCCACGTGTTAACGATTCTGCGAAATTCGCAAATAACTAATTTATCAAGAAGGATTTTGTAATTAACGCAATCAAATGCCTTGGTTAATTTACAAAAAATCCTGGCACAATGTTCTTTTGAATTTACTGATTTTTAAATAGCTTTTGTGGGATTGTCTATGGTTTCATTGATACTAATAGAATTACTTAATCCGAATTGAAAAGGGGTAAATAGGTTGTGTTCCTCTGCAAACTGTATAAGTCAATTTTCTATGAGTACTTTGCTTATTTTTGAGAAGGTAAATAACAAAGATAGGGAGATAATTAGTAATACTGCGAAGGTCATAATCTTTATGTAATGGAGTGATGGCGGCTAATTTAAGGCAATCCGAAACTATCTATTAATTACATAGGCTATAGAGTCTAAAATGGACTCATCACAATTTTGTAGGGATTTTAACGAGATTTCATCCAGGGTTTGGAATGAGTTATTTCAAATTTTCTAAGCGGAAATTCCTTATTGAAGAGCTTGAAGAAGGGATTTATAATAGTGAAGAATCGATATACATCTTGATTAGAAAAACCTTCGTTCCAGTCATAATGAAGGCACTGTGCGTTAAATAATTTGTAATGCTTGGCAGTAAAAGATCTTTTATGGATATACAGTGGACTAATTTGTATAATACTGTTATGTAAGTTTAGGTGAATTAAAATTTCTTCGCGATCAGATAATTCAGTAGATAATAGATCAACTTTACAAGTTTCGGTATTGGTGCACACATAATCGTTAAGGATGATACTTTTTTTAGCGTTTCTTGTGAGTGATTTTATAACCATTGTTAAGTTATGCAGCTGGAGTATAATGAAAAGATGTTGACGGTCGAGGGTATTAATAAGGTAGTTGATGTGGAAGTCTCCACAAATGATTATATTGTTTGTGATGGTGATAAAGTCCAAAGATGCTTCCAGCTTGGCGAGATATATATTTGTTTGATATTGAAAATTTGTATAAAAATAGTATATTAAATTTATTTCATAAATATAAATGCTAAATAATTGAAATACTCGACTAAAAAATACAGAATTGCCGTTCAATAGTTACGAACATTAAACATGTATTTAAATTAAATGGAATACGACTGCCACTAAGCACCTATTTATGCATAAAATACAACAAACGTTGACATAAACATTAATTAAAGCGTAGTTAAACAATTCCGAATTTTATAACATAAAGGACATCACCGATTAACATATTGAATTATTTCCGCCTCTATCAAAAATATTTAAATAAGCGTCTTTAGCGTTTCTAATATTAAAACAGGTATGAACAAAAAAGGAAAGGGCATTTAGGTTAATGAATTGTGTAGTAAAATGATAACCTATGTTTAAGAAAGTGTATGTCTGACTATATCATAATCACTCAGGCACTTACCATATTCTCACAATTTACAATTTTCCTTCGATTATCCTTTATATAATTAGTTCTTAATATAAACGGTTGACAATCAAACGCTGACACACTTCTTATCATTATGCGTTCTACTAGGCTATATTATTCAGTCTCTTCTGCTTGTTAGCATCTTACGTGTTGTGATTTTTGGAATCCAAATTTGTGATTTAAGTAAATGCCGAAAAGGTGGCACTCATCCTATCAAGATAAAGGGAAGGATGGAATTAAAAAATTAAAGAAACCGTTTGTGCAAATATAGAGTCAATTGAATATGGTACATCTTTTTGTAAACAAAATAAATCTGTTTTTATAGTAAAATTTATTTTACTTTTATTGGATGTTATATAGAAATCACATAGATATTACCAATACTTATACAATATTTTTACTTAATCGATTATGGAAATGTGAAGTATAGATAGTTGACCCTATAAATGAAATAAAACGAACGCATGCGTTTTCGTTAATTTATTTAGTATAGTATAAAGATCCGCGAATTTAGCACGCCTATTAGAAGTACAAACGAAAACTTTTCAGCCAATCGTTAGTGCTCCGTTAGTGCATCTTAGTCTTTCATTAGAATAATTTGCCACACGAAGCGTTTTCGAAAAAACGACAATTCAAGATGGCCTGCTAACTTCACGCTTCGTTGAAAGCACTAACGAAAATTTGTGTGCTAGTTGTTGGTGCTTCGTTAGTGTAATAAAAGTATGGAAACACGTGATTTTGCTCTATGCTATAAATCTTAATTTTTTGAATGAAGATCGATTATGAAAGTTCCAACTATTTTCGCAATCGTAGATAAGGATATATGCGTGGTGAAATAGTTTCAATAGGATAAGCATTTAGATATATATCTAAAATAGGTTTAAAATAGACCAAATAAATAAACAATAAAAATAAGTACACTTAAAAGGTGTACATTAACGGCCACCCATCCAATTACTAACCACACGCGGCCTTGCTTAAATCTTTAGCTACCCCCAATTACTCGATTCACGCAATTTCCCAGAGAAACTGATTTGTATATATGACAGGACGCCAAAGTCCTAAGAAACTTAATTAGTTTAAAGAAAATATTCATAACGTTTTCGAGAAAAACGCAAAAAACGAAAATAATATGAATAAAATGGCACTTCCTCTTAGCCAATTTTAACGAAAATCTTGCTGCCTTATACTATAAATATCGAAACTGTAAACGTGTATTTCCACTAAAACTGGATATCAAAAATTCTATGATAAAAATCTCAATTGGCTTAAGTTTTGTTAATAAACCCATCTATTTATAAAAAAATAATATACATAAAATCTGGTACAAGGCCGTTTTCAAACATCCAAATTTTAAATTTAACTTTAAATTCGATAGATTTTTAATGGAAAACACTCTTTCGGGTCTCGTAATTTCAAAAGCAGGGTTTTTAAAAATTAGACAGCGCGTGTGGATCTATATGTATAAAAATAATACACAACAAAAAGACGTAGAAAATTGAACTTTCATATTTAAGCTTAATGCCTGCACAAAGGCCACCTTAAAATTTTTATCAAAATCGGATAATCGGAAGTGCCACTATATGCACGTTATTTTTCGGTCTTTTGGGATTATCTTGAAAATTACTGCTACAATTTTTTCTTGCTAGATTTCTTAGGCTATTAGTGTTCTCTGATGTGTGCTAACCGTGTCTCTGAGAAAATTGCCAGAATCGACTAATAAGAGGACCTCCATAGTATGGCTAATAGATAGGATGGATAACTGCTGCAAACATCATTTCTGAAACATATTTGAATAAATAACATCCTAAAACTTAAAATTAAATTTAAAGCTAACACAAGGTTTTTAATACATAAAAAACGCTCTCAAAGTCTTGTTATATTTTCAAGGCCACCGAATAGGTAATTTTATATCTAAATTTACTTTCCTACCTACATTTTTTCTAATGAGACATTAAGAAGTACTAATAATTGGCTGAAAAAGTTTCGATAGTGCTTTCAACGAAGCGTGAAATTAGCACGCCACCTTGAATTTCGTTTTTTCGAAAACGCTTGGTGTAGCAAATTTTTTTAATGAGGCACTAAGAAGCACAAACCATTGTTTGAAAAAATTATGTTAGTGCTTTCAACGAAGCGCGAAGCTAGCACGCCATTTTGAATTGTCTCTTTTCGAAAACACTTGGTATGGCAAATTTTTTTAATGAGGCACTACGAAGCACTAACGAAGCATTAACGATTGACTGAAAAAATTTCGATAGTGCTTTCAACGAAGTGTAAAGTTAACACGCCATTTTGAATTGTCGTTTTTTCGAAAATGCTTGGTGTGGAAAATTTGTTTAATGAAGCACTAAGAATCACTAACGAAGCATTAACGATTGGCTGCAAAGGTTTTGTTAGTGCCTCTGGTATGCATGCTAACTTAACGGACCCATAATATCATTAGCATTGCAATAACATAGAGATTAAACATATAATAGATATTACTCGTATAAATTAATAAGCAGTATACATAATTTACCGAACACTCTTAAAGGGTTTAAAGAATTCCAAAAATATAATGATATCGGACGATTTATTTAGTTATAAATTCTACTTTTTGAGTTGCGATAGGCTGGAAACACAAGGGACATAAGCATAAGCAATACGTAAGTATAAAGAGTACATAAAAAACATAAAGTTAAACAAATGGTAATACGTATAATGAATCGCAATAACACAATTCTTATGTTATGATTACGAAATGCTATTTTTGAATATAAGAGTAACGTAAGAAAATTGAAGGTTTTTTAACTTTACGTAATTATACAGAGGTTTGAATATAAAGAGCATGGGCATTTTACTTTGCTACCGAATTTATACTCTCAAATAAATTGCGTTTTTATTATTACTTTATACATAAATAAATGGATTTGGAAATAGAATTACCTATTCAATTGGTCAAATCTCATGCTTGTATTTATAATAAGAAGGATCTATGCTATAAAGATTTTATTTTACACTTTTAGGTTATATTTCAAAAAACATTATGCAGCGCATTACAATTTTTTATACAGAGTACTTATGTACATTGTGACCATACTCCCGTCATGTTAATGTTATACTTACGTAAATATTATGTTTTACGTATTTCTTACGCTTATGCTCATTGTGTTTCCAGCCTTACTCGTAGAAATTAAATCAGTCGGGCGACCCAATAATATATTAGTAATACATAGTTACTGTAATTAGGGAATGATTTTATATTGAAATCTGCAACAACCAATTTCAATCTAAATACATACATAGATATTATAACGTTTCGGCAGTATTGTTTAAATAAAATTACAATTCTGAACCATGCTTTGTTTATAAATATCATAATTATAAGTATCTAATTTCTATCTGCAATAATTATGAAATATAGGTAGTATTTATAGAATTTAGTTTTATTCACATAAAAAGTAATATTTCTACTGTTGAAGTACTATGACTAAAATGTAATTTAAAAGAATATACTTATATTTTCTGCTATAAATAGATTAGAATGATTACTGCATATAAAACAACAGGAACTAATATCGAAGAAAACTAAATTTAGTAAGGAATGGCTTTTACTGGAATGTACTGAAGTACAGAGATCGAATGACTCATTTTCCATTGCGCACCTAAATTTTATCGTTCTTGCTAGAATGGGCAACCTGTAACTGAAGACCTTGGACAAAACTTGGACGCTTGAAGGTGAAAACAACGCAGGTGAATCAAGCGTCAAGATGTAATCGTTGAACGCGAACTTATCCAAATGAACCTAAAATATTCCTCTACTCATATACGATTTATTAATACAAAGTTGAAATTGAAAGGGAGAATGTAATTAACGGTTTAAGCTGAAAGAAAACATGTTAAATCCAAAAGTAAATAAAGAAAAGATAAATCATAAGTGTAGTACTAATTTTATTTCACATCCTTGTATTCTCAGTAATGTGTCAAATAACAAATATACAAAATTTAACTTCTTCGTGGTCTCTAAACTAAATTTTAATGAAACACTTTGAGTACCGCAGACAATAATTTTAGATAAATTGTTGTAGACGTACAAAATTGTATCTAAGTAAGTAACCTAGCACATTTGCTTTTACATCGCTGTATAACAAATTTACAAAATATGGAACACAAATTGAACATATTGAGATATTCTTAAATTTATTCGAATTATGCTGGTAATTAAAAGTTACTATAGATAACCGAAAATGCACGGAAAGGTTTTCTAGCACGTGATTGGCGACCGCTGTTGCACCAAGGGGCGGTTATTCAATTAGCAAGTGCTAATAATTATAAATCCTTAAATATTCTACAACTAATGTTAAAGAGAAACTTATAAGCTTTCCTGAATAACAAGTCTGCAAGCGACCAAATGTTAATCTCTAGCGATAACATACTCGATTTAATATATTGCAGTATTACAGTAAGTTTTAAAAGGCAGCAAAAATAATCGATACTATCAATATTCTTTCACTGACATTTGGAAGTTAGCGAAAAAAAAAAGCAACGGTTGTTACTCACACGAGCTTTGAAACAGAGGATTAATAGTTCTCTCAAGTAGCCTTTTCATAGCCCAAGCGCATCTTCCTAGGGTTTCATTGCGTGATGAAACGGTTTTCCTGTTGACCTTCCAGTAAAATGAAGTCAATTAGAAGATTCGATCGCAGAAGCATACTTCGTGAAGCGAAAGGATCGGAGCACCCAAAGGTGATACTGCGTTCATAAACTTGTCGACGTTAGCTACATAAGGTCCAAAAGCGTCACCATCTCGTAGCGGTATCGGTCAAAGCTTTAGCTACCTTTACCGACCTCCAACTACGGTAATTCAAAGCCCAGAAATAGAATACTACAAAATAATAATCATCAATCTTCGTAAACTAAATCATCGTTAATTATGCATCCTGAAATAGGTGTTTTATTTCGTAATTCTGCTTGAAATAGAGTAGTAAACAAAAGCACTTGTAAAACATATGTGTGTTCATCAAACGACGATTTAAAAGATAATCTTACGCACATATTACCGTGTCGAATTAAGGAGCTATCCCTTAAATATAGATTTTATGGTATTTAAGTATAGGCAACCCAAAATTGACTTAAAATATTTAGCATCCTACCGAAATGACACGAAATTAAAATCAAAAATAAACGGGACGGTCTAAAACCGTAACTATACAATCTAAAACTACCCAAAACATTAAAGGGCAACTAAAATCGTCTAAAAGACAAAAAAACCGTGACAAATCCTTAGCAAATTTTTGACGAATTAGTTACTTTGGAGCCAGAGATAAATCTTGAGTAGTAAGGTATGACCAACATACCTGAACTAACTGCTGTTGCTCTAGGTGCACGACCAAATATCGCTCACAAAGTTGGAGAATTGAATAATGAGGACATCGCAGTGTAGTGATGAATAACAATAAACCTTCTTTCAATTATAAGGCGTTCATTCCACCACCTAGTAACAAATCTAATACAACCATGTTTGCGGAAATCTACTAACAAATATGATCATTTTATGGTTGCCTTGCAACTACAATAAACTCGCTGATTATGGGAAATAGGTACCATAATAGGTCATATACTTCTAGTTTAGGATCAGTCGGAAAATTTATGAATACTGGCAGAAGTTTGCCTATTTACAATCGTTCATCATAAAATTTCAAACACCGTAAATACAACATCACTTCATACTTGAATCTATACTGTAAGAAACCTGGAAGTAAATAAAGTTTTGTTTAACATGAACTTCACAGAAGTCTTCAAGAACGATCGCACAATAAAGAAGATCATTGTAAAATTCAAGAAGCGGACTTTATAGCAATATATCCAACCATCTCTTTCTAGAATCGAACTAGGCCCATTTAGAATTGAACCAGGACATTATTTAAATTACCAGTTCCCTCAATAAAAGGGAAGAACCAAAGAGAAGGAGGAAAGAGATGGCCCCTGAAGATCGAATCAGAGGAGGAAATTGTGACGTTTCAGTCCTTACTGAACGGCATACGAGGAATTAAGAACTTGCGTTCTACCCGGTGGTAGCTCTTAGTCGTGAGGGGTGGTTCTTCGGGTAGGTTGTAATCCTGTTTGGGCAATTCGGGTGGACGGAATGACGTAGAAATGGTTTTCTTGCGATGGACGTCGTTTATGCTAAATGACGCCGCTCAAACTTCGTTATCGAAACGAACTTCTATTTACTGTTCGATTCGGTCAACGGCGGAATTGAAAAGATATGTTGTGATGCTAATTTATTGACAAAAATAAATAAGTAATTTTCACAGAGTAACCAAATAAACTAATTAATATTCGTTAACAATGAATTAGCTCAAATATATCTGGAACTCAAACTTAAAATCATTCTACATTATAAATTAGAAATATTAAGTTAGCAAACAAAGTAAACATGAATGTTCGCGTTTATAAATTATACCGGTATTCATATAGGACTAGAAACGGGCACGTGTGGATCTACCCGAAGCTTTGAAGTTGCTAGTCGGCGCAAATTCCTAGATTCGCTCGCCCTCTGTTTCCCTGATACTCGTATATGAATGCACGAGATTGCTATATGCTTCTCGGTCTACACAAACGGTTGTCGCACCTAAGCGGCACTCTCGGCGTAGTTGGCGCTGTGATGGATGTGGACAAGAGACCGACGTGGACAAGAGACCGACGTGAGTAGAGGGAGATAGTCGGTTCTGGGACACCATTTTTTGCCCAACCTTGAAAACCGGTTTTTAATGACCCCCCCGCGGCATAATTGATTTTTAATGACCC
>JAHWXV010310064.1:0-16802 GCA_024586415.1 Phrixothrix hirtus
AGATCATGGCGTCTTGTTTTAAAATAATTAATAGTTGGCCTTTCCTTTATTTATCAATTGTATTAATTGTCAATTTTGAGTTGTCAATTTATTGAAAAAGCAAACACATAGTTTTCGAAACATTTAATTTTTTAATTAAAGTTACACAGTTTAAACCTAAAATTGTTTTAATTATGAATACTAACTGTGAAAGTTTCCATAAATATTCATTAGAATGTTTGATTAATGTTGTTATTACATTCGTTTTTCCTAAACCACTACTTCCTAACTACAACTTAATTGGTTATCATGCTTCTGAAATGTTGTAATTAAAGTACAGGTATTATGATTATTTATTGGTAGCCGTGTTTTTCCTGAATAAATCGCATATTACTCATCATAATGGTGTTGTCGTATTAATGTTTCACTTTAGTGTCCAAAATATATGTAGAATATCTTTTTTAAAATGGTTCAGTTACAATTGTGGGCTTACATAGAGCGGTTTGTTATGCGTTACCTTTCTCTGCGCAATTAAATAGATAAAAAAGGACTTGGTTTTGTCAATACCTTCATTAATAAACTGCCAACAGAACTCCACGTACCTGGTTATCGATTTTGCGGTCCGGAAACCCATCTAAAGAAAAGAATATCTCGCGGTGATTTAGGAATTAATCCACTCGACGACGCCTGTAGAGCACACGACATTGTCTACAAAATTACCAATCTCACCAAACGTCATAAAGCGGATGAATTATTGGCAAAAACAGCTTGGGAACGGTTTAAATTGAAAAACGCAAGTTTTGAAGAAAGGGCAACAGCTGTAACGATATCAGGTATTATGAAAGGAAAGAGAAAATTAGGAATGGGCACTTCTAAACGGAACCGGAAAGTGAAATGCATAGTGAGTTTTAATAAAGCTGTACGACTCGCTAGATTAGGTATGGGACATAGTTCAAATGTAAAGCAAGCCATTAAACAGGCCTTAGCTGCTTTGAAGAACAAAAAGGTTAGAATTTCAAAGAAAATAATACTCCCCGTTCCTAAAACGGATGGATTTTACCACGTATTCCCCTTCAGTGCGGCATTAGGGGCACTTGGTAGTTCAGTAGGTGGAGCTGCTGCCATTTCATAAAGTATGAACGTTGCAGAAAACGCTGCAAAGGCTTTAGAATAAACAAAAAGATGTAATAAGATAATGGAAAACGCTGCACCATATGAAAGGGGATTAGGTATAGTTTGGTCTTCTAAAAAAGATTCCAATAAAACTACCACCTCATGCAATAATTAACATTGAGTTAAAACATTACGCTAAAATTTTAAATATATCGCACTTTAGAGGGGTGTTTATGCGAAACAGTTTACTAAGAAGACTGCGAATAAAGGAATGTGCAATTGTTAACGTGGATGACAAGTTGGGACATGGAACGCATTAGGCAACTTAAACCACCCTTAGAGTTAGTTCATTACATCTACAGTGATATTAGAGTGAAGGAAATAAAGTATAACTTTGATAAATTACAAAAGCCGAATTCTTATAATTGTGGTCACCTAGCATTGAAATTTTTATATGTTAATGCTACGTAATTTTCACTCGGTGTCCTGTGAATCTTATTAAAGGCATGTTACTTTTACAAATACTAACTCTATATTGAAGGCGGATTTTAATCCTCCCATATTATTGGATTCAAATACAAACTACGTTATGGGTTTAACGAATTTTGAAACTTTTAATACTATCCCAAATGTAACGTCAGACAATAACCAGTTTAAAATTGGAACTACATCAATTTCAATACCTAAAGGTTCGTATGAAGTTTCAGATATAAACAACTACATCAACTTCCAGCTCGACAGAAGATCTCGTGAATATGTCAACATTAAAGCTAATAACGATACCTTAAAATCATCGATTACGGCATCCGATTTCGTCGACTTTTCCATCAAAAATTCCATTGTGAAACTATTAGGTTTCAAAAATGTGTCATTGGCACCTAACGTCCTTCATATTTCTGAATATCCTGTTCAAATTTTAAATGTGAATTCTATACTAATTGATTGTAACATTACAAATGGAAATTACAAAAATGGAACTGCTGCTTACACAATCTATCAATTCTCTCCAAGTGTACTACCTGGTCACAAAATAATAACCTCTCCCGATCATGTGACGTATTTACCAATCAATGTTAAAACCATATCACAAATTGTCCTTAAAATATTAGATCAAGATGGAAACTTAATTAATTTTAGAGGTAAATCGATCACAATAGGACTTCATTTAAAAGGTGTGCACAATGGTGTTTAAATATACTTCAAATTTAAGCTATAAAACCCATGTGCTCCACGCAATAGTGTTAGTAGACGTCAGATCGTTTAACAGTTAACACAAAAGAATAACGCATTTCTCCGTTCGCTTGGTTTCACACTGTTACAATGAGCAGTATACTAAATGTTACTGATAAAGTACGAATTGATAGTTCAATCGTTAAATGGCAAATACATACCGATCAACCATATACAACTTGTTTTCAAACCAATGATGAAATTCGTATACCGATACAAGAAGATAATGTGCACTTTACTTTCTGAAAGTTTTCTATATGTAGAGGGTCGATTATTAAAGCAAGACAATACAGCAACTAAAAATGTGAAGTTCATTAATAATGGAATTGCGTACTTGTTTAGTGAAATTCGTTATGAAATGAATGGCATAGTGGTTGATTTCATAACACAAGCAGGTATAACTTCAACAATAGAAAGTTATTTATCTCATAATTCCGCTGACAGTGTAAAATTTTAAAATGCCGGTTGGTTCCCTTATACCAGCAGCAAGATAGTAGATACCTCAGGAAATTTCAATGTTTGTATACATTAAAACACGCTCTTGGGGTTCGTTGAAGATTATAAAAGATAATTTTAAATATTAGGCAAGAGTTGGTTTTGATACTAAGCAATTGTGACAACGATGCCCTTTTGAGTAATGAAAATGAAACATTTGAAGATCTTATTGGCAAAATATATTGGAAAGTGCTACATATTATCACAGGTCTTACTGAGCAGCTGGCTCTTACAAAATATATTGATAAGAACGTGGAAACACAAGTAGCGTTTAGGAACTGGAAGACTTATATTTATCCACTCATGCAACATACCACTAAACTTACATGGGCTGTCAAGACAGCAGCTACATTAGAATCACCACGATACATAATAATTGGATTCCAAACAGATCATGAAAACCAACTAAAAAAGGACATGAGCAAATTTGATCATTGCAATATTCAAAACATTAGGGTGAATCTCAACAGTGAAAGAAATCCGTATGATAATCTCAACATAAATTTTGAAAAGGATCACTTTGCTACACTGTATGATATATATTTCAAATTCCAATTATCGTACTATGAAAAAGATAATCAACCACTTTTACTACCAACTGAATTCAAAACTATAGCATCCCTTATTGTAATTGACTGTTCAAATTAGAAAGATTAGATGCAATCAAAAGCTGTAGTACTAAGAATAGAAATTGATACAAGTGTCAATAACCACCAAACGCTACAGCGTATTGTTTAATATTACATTATAGAGTGGTGACTTACGACGTTTTAACTAATGCATTCCGACAGCTACAAGTAAATAAAAATCATTTCACAATATAACAATTCTCAGTTAAACCTCTATCATCATCATGTTCGTAGTTGGCATCATCCAAAGCTTCAAAATGCCCAAATACTTTTTCCCACCTAAGGAACCAGCTATTTACAACTGATCCATGGCTTCATATTATATTTTCAGACCACCATACCCTTTATCAAAACTGGATCTTGAATGTAGGAAGCAAGCACACTGGTTATTACCTAATCACCACTGCATCAATTGGTATAATGGATTTACTCCAGTGTACACTTTTCCATATGTTCTTCGTCGAGCAACCCAAGTAGCAGATGTCGTTTACATCAAAGGTAATGGAAAAGTAGATTACATAAGAAAATGTATTTTTTAACGAGTAATTCAACTTAATGAACAACCAGCACTAGCTATAACCGATGCAAGCTGCTTCCATCATATGAAATCACCATGTATATGTGCTTTATCAAATATTTATACTTTATATCATCAATATGTAATGAAATAATTTTTTTTTCTAAAGTTGGTTTAAGAAATATAAAAGAATTATAAATATCAAACATGTTTTATTATAATACTCATTTATTCCTTATATATTTTACGTATCAATTACTACAATTTTATAACAGTTTGCTATTCCATTCTTATAACCATAATAAGGTACTTATTACTAGTAAACACATACGAATATTATAAATCCTGATGTTTTCAATTGTTACAAGTGAATTGAAATATTAATTTTCTTATTCTTGCTTAAAGCGTTCACAATAAATTTTTAATCTATATTCAAAATTTATAGTAGGCGAAATTATGTGATCACATTTTCTCAACCGTCTTTCAAATCTCAGTCTGTCAAGTAACTCTGGTTGCCAATTTCTCTTTAGCGCTTTTTAGTAAGCATGAGACCACACACCAACATATAATGTATTTTATTTTTGTTTTCATTAATTGTTATCGGCATCATTATCAATTTTCTTATTATTCTAGGGTGTTCCATTTTCCTTATTATTATCACTTACTTCTTTGCTTTCAACGCTTCTGTCGCTATCTTTTTCATCAGTATAATCGGATTCTGCATTAGGAAAAAATGGAGCAAGTTAATGAACAAACTTATTTAAATCGCTGCTGCGAAGTTGTCGCATTAAACATTTACCACACGAATTTCGTGTTATATAGTTTCGACAAATACTAAACCTTTCGTTTACTTTTTTATTAAATTCTTACAATAGTTATTATCAAATTTGTACACTGATTCATGTTCGGCATCAAATACTAATGCTTGAAATTCTTGAAGTAATCGCTCAACAGCCGTGTACTTATCTACAGCCTTAGTCTAATCTTGTGCTGCGTAACACATCCACATTGTTCACTATATTTACTATTTAAACAGACTACATACAGACAAATATTTAAACTTATTCCCCTTCTACTACCCTTTAGGTACCTCTTTTCTTGTAATGATAATTTAATCAGATCAATGTCATTAATAATTTTTTTCGGAAGGTGATGTAACATTTTCATTAATAATATAACTCCCTCACTTATATGTCTACATTGCCCAATAAGCGACATAACATTAATTTTAGGATCACCCGGTAAATCTGCAACACTTTTTACAAGGTTCTCATTTTTTAGTAAATAATCACTTGACCTTGAGCTTAAGGACAAAGGGTTTTGAAGGAGATGTGAATAATCTTGACTGCGATAAAGAAATGCGTAAACTGAATTCTCTTTGTTCTTCAGTAAATAATTGCTTAACCTTGAATATTTCTTCAATATGCGCGCGACCTTGACCTAAATCCTTGATCTAATTAAAGGTCAGAGACCCGAATGTGAACAGCCTTATGTGATGACCCAGATTTAAAAAGTCCTTGACGCACGACCTCGATTTTAAAAAGTCCTTGACCTATGACCCAGATTTAAAAAGTCCTTGACCTATGACCTTGGAATTCGACTTTGGCGCAGTTGCTGTTCTTGAATCCCCATCTCCTCCTACTGACTTTACTAAAGTATACATAAAAATCTGGTGTGAGACAACTAATGATTTTCTCTTACGTATTTGAATATGCAAATAATGTCCACAAATGATTAAAAGATTATTTACGTTTATATGGGGAACGACAATTGTAACGGTCACCCATTTAAGTTACTAGATACGCAAAACACTGCTTAACCCGAAAGATATTCATTGATAAGTTCACATAAAATAGCATGAAATACATAAGAACACCGTTTTCGAGAAAATCGCAAAAACTTAAAAATTGTAAGAATAAAAAAGCACTTCCGGTCATTAGATTCATTAGCTTTTGTAATTTTTCCATCTCGTTCACGGAAGAAAGGAAACATAAAATTTCTTCTTTCTAGGATGATTAGTTTTTAAGGTATATTGTTAAAAATTATTACTTGAAGTACTTTCGGTTACTCCATTTTCAGAAATTTATTAGTAGCTAAGATATACACCAAGTTTATAAGATCGTTAGAGCCGATTTCGAGAAAGTCGCGAAAAACCAAAAGATGACAAGAGAAAAGTGGCACTTGCGGTTATCTGATTTTAGTTAAATTGTTGCGGTGGTGTGCTCGGATAGAAACAAACTTAAGAGGATTGGATAGCACGTGAGTTTTTTCAAACGAGTTTATGCATCACCTCACGTCTCCATTTTAACATACCCCTGTTCTATCATACTAAAGTATTTGTGGTAACACTGCCGATGTGAATTTATTTACAAATATATAACGATTATAAGCACATAACCTTCAAAATTCGTCTGTGAATTAATGTTTAAAGACAAAGGATATTACAATTACTTTACATTTTTGACTATATTTTAGTTGGATGAAGTACAATACCAAATAAGTAATTATTTTTCAACACTACATTAGAAGTTACCATTCTTTTGTCTATGAATATATTGTATATTCACAAAAGTTTTTCGAAGAAGTATTCTGCAAAACAGAAACATATAACTCTTTATATGTTATTTAAAAGAGATAGTCTGATCTCATTGTAAAATTAATGCAATGTATAAGTACATTAACCTGACTTTCAGTAATATTAAACTATACAATATATTACAGATTTTAACATTGAAATACGAAGATATTGTATGATCGGAAATCAACTACGTAACTGTAAATTAGTACAAACTCTTATTATACTGATTTGTATTTATTCAAAAAAACATGTATTGTCAATACCTTTGCAAATAATTTCTAAATAAAACCTTAAAATTGACAAACTTATATTGCAAAACAATTTCTGTATATTTTAATATTTATTTTGAGATCATTTATAAAAAAACCAAGGATAAAAAGGTGGGGTATCAATTACATAGGTAGCAACAGGTATTCAAATTTTCTTTTCTGTACTTAATTAGTAAACCTACTTAGGTCTGGCAATCATTTATCATATCAAGAATACTTTGCATAATAAAATACAAAAAATAAGTAACACTTGCTAAAAATTTATGCTTTATTGTAAAATTACAAAAATAAAATAAAAATTGGTTACTAAAAAAAATTGTGTATATAATTATCAAATTAAAAATTGAAGTATGAACATATCAAATTAACCTTACAATAAAGATGCAATCAAATTTGTAGTTAACAGAAAACTTAGTGTTTTATGCCGACTCGACGTATTTTCCTTTTTCATGTTTCCCATTATATTACAGGTAAGTAAACACAACACTCACAGTAGTCACAAAGTTTTACGCTCAAGAATTAAAACCACAGACTAGGAATTTAATAAGACTGTTAACTCCTTGGCAAGGGACATTGACCGTGATCGGTACGGGGTGATTTAGTTCTGCCCGTCACCGCAAAAAGCACTGCTATTACTATTGTATGGTACATTTCTATAATATTTAGCCGTTTTCTATATAAATACTTGATAATATGCATTTGTTCTATTTTATTATGTTGATGCCATGTCAACTAATTTTTTGATAATATAACTTTAATTACAAACAAATATCCTATTGTCGTACTTTGGTGTAGTGTTAGTGGATCTAATAATACATCGTCTGTTGTAAAATTGCACTTGTACCCTAAGGATGTCCAGGTATTGTCATTTTACCTTTGAAACTGTATTATCTACATTATATAATAATAAAGTTTTAGACATCTGTAATTTTTTAAAGATAATTCTTAACATAAAATAATTTGTAAATTGTTTGTTTTGATTTTCAACTGTGGCATAAATTAGTAAATTTTGTTAATTTTTAAACAAAGTGCCAATTTAAAATATTAGTATTATAATTGAGCTGAACGACTGACTAAAATCTTACACTATTAAATAAATACCGATTGTTTATTACACGTCAGTCTAAATTGATTTTATTTCATTTGAACAATATGTAATATAAAAATTATTAGGTAATCTAATTTGAAGTCACGTTTAAATTGCCGCCCATTATACATTAGTGCCATAGCGTCAGTGGTGATGCGAAGAACTAAAACTTGGTCAAAAGCAGCACATCTTAAATTTACTAAAATTCACCGAGTATTATCTATCAAACTATCTTCGTGGCTGAAAGGATACATGGACCTAAAACGAGAAGGAGAACCACAGACAAGACTGATTTCGTTAAAATGCATCTGGGAAAATGGAGAATAAATACATGAAAATAAGATTTTTAGATTCACTTAGCTTTATGCCGATGACTCTTAACAAGTTAGTGAAGCATTTAAGTAATAAATAACTTTGGGCCACACGAAACTATTTCCCGAGAGAATTTGAACTGATAAAAAGAAAGCGTATTCCCATACTCATTTACATACTCATTTGATAAACTAAACTATGATCAGCTACCAACAACACACGAGCAATTCTATGATAATCTGAACGAGAACAAAATGTCTGGCGGAAGTTTAACATCATAACTATAGGCGAATACAGTCATTTGTATTTAAAATGGGTGTTCTCTTACTTTTAAACTGCTTTCAAACTTTTTGAAGTGCATGTGAAGGTATATATGACTTAGAGACTCCGCCCATTTCTTTACTTCACCAAGCTTATCTTGGATAGTCATGCTCAAACATACGAAAATAGAATTAGAAATTTTAGCAGACATTGAGATGGTTCACTTTATTAAAAAAGGAATTAGAGGGGCTGCCAGTCAGTGTAGTAAGCGATATTTGAAAGCTAATAACAAATTTATGTCAAATTACGATTCAACTAAGCCATCATGTTACATTAATTACCTGGACCCAACGAATCTTTACGGAAATCTATTTACAAAATCTTTCAAATTTCTGAGAGCTGAAGAAGTTAAGAAATTGAATATATTTAACGTAGCTAGAAATGCAGAAGGGGGGTATATTTTCGAAGTAAATTTAGAATATCCTAAAGAGCCCCATGATTGACACAACAGCTTACCGTTTTGTCCACAAAATATAATTCCTCAAGGATCAAAATAACCCAAGCTAACACCCAACTTAAACAATTAAACTATCTACATTATACACCATAGAAACCTGCAACAGTATTTAGCAGCAGGTCTTAAATTGACTAAAGTTCTCCGAGTATTATCTTTCAAACAATCTCCGTGGCTGAAAGGATACGTAGACCTAAACATGAGAATGATAAATATAGACAAGACTGATTTCGGTAAAATGTTTTATAAATTAATAAATAATTCGGTTTTTGGAAAAACAATGGTGAATGTGGATAAACGAACAGATATAAGATTGGTTACACACTGGGTAAATAAGGGGATGAGATTAGGGGCTGAAATGTTGATTGCTAAACCTCAGTGAGTGTATCGTGCACGATTTGAAAATGGCCAGGAACATCGTAAAAGAGGAACCGGGGCTTCAAGAAGAACGAATGAGTGTCAAGATCGTTGCATAAGACAACTGGCATTTAGAGAACGATTTTCCTCTATTCGGGCAATTGATGAACAATGGTTTGGTGAAGAAGGTCGCCTTGTAACCCTTAGAACAGTTTATTGCTGAATCCGAAGTTTTGGGTTAACATCATATTGTCCGCAACTTATGCTTCCTTTGACTGCAGAACATTGTCAGCAACGGTTACAATGGTGCAATGAACGATCTCACTGGAATATTGAATGGGGCCGTGTTGTCTTTAGTGACGAATCTAGATATTATTTAGGAATGCACAACGGTCGTATGAGAGTCAAAAGAAGACGGGGTCAACGACAGAATCTTCGATTTACAGTTGAGAGGCACGTACATCGCACCCTGGGTGTTATGGTTTGGGATGCGATTACTTATGGCAGCAGGTCTCCCTTGGTATTTGTTCGAGGCAATATGACATCACAACAGTATATTGCCGAGGTGGTTGGAAAATATCTTCTGCCATAGTTACAAGAGCTCGAAGATCCATTATTACAGCAAGATAATGCACTTCCACATGTAGCAAGGTTTTACTTGAACTTCTTTGAGCAGGCCCGGTTCATCTTGTGCCCTGGACTCCAAGATCTCTAGATCTATCTCCCATTGAGTATGTATGGCACATAATGGGTAGAAGATTGCGAAATCTGCAGCGTCGTCCTTTGACTTTGGAGGCCTTGAAATATGAGGTGCAACTTGCATGGGAGGCAATATCCCAAGACGAGATAAACTATCTTATTCAATCAATGCCTCGGCGTGTAAATGAATGTGTAAGTCAGAGAGACCACACCGCACGTTATCAACAATTATTATAAAATTTTGTTTAACTGATAAAGATTTTCCTCCCAAATTTTGATCATTTATAACTATAACATAGGTGAATATTCCTACCAAATTTCATCCGGAAATTTGTTGCAATTTCTATGTCACAGAGTATTTATATATTGTTTTTAATAACTGTTTTAATTGAAATGTTTTTTGTTATGTATTTAAATCGGGATTGATAACAGTCTAGCAGTAAAAGCAGTTAAAATGGAAAAAGTTGCTGCAAGACGCTCTATTAACCATTTTAAATTTGAGTATCGACTAATTACGTGTAAGTATATTTTTGTTTTAACAATAGAAGCAGATTTCTTCATGGTCAGGTACCGCATGCGCGGTACCTGACGTGCCGCGAGGTATGTAGATCTTTGAATATTACGTACATCTAAGGAATTGTTTGAAACATTTTTCTTTTGTTTTGGAACGCTTCATTTTTCAATGCTTAATCTTCTTAAAGTAGCATTAATTTGTAGCGAAACCTATGAGATTACGTTTAAAATAATTTGGGTGTTATAAAGTAATGAGCTAATAAATACATGTTTGATACCTTTATTTTATACAATTATTTACATTTTCAAAAACTTAAAACGGTTGTATACAAATTTGGATGTTTCATGAAGAAAGCATTACATAAAAGAATTAACTAATCTAATGGTGTAGATATTTGGTGATGATGTCCCCAGGCTAATGTATTGCCAGAACCATCAGAGATGATGTATGTCTTGTCGTCTTACCATGATAACGCAACCTTATACTTCAATTCGGTATAGAGTTGGTGGTTGTATGACGTAAACCATCTCATTTTCTTATGAATGTTTTCTTGTAATCTTCTAATGTAAGCTCATTCTTGATTACATCTTTCTTCACGCGATTAGCTGTTTTCGATAGTACTCCCTTTGCATTAACGACGCATGCTTTTGAACCGGTTTCAACTAACTCCCATAATATTTTTCCAGCATATTTATCTTTCATTTTCCCAATTACTGACCTGTCTTAGGGATTTTAAATTTATTGTATTCTTCAAAATTTGATGTGTCGTACTTGTCAATGTGAGCCTTCATGTCCTCGTAAAAATTATTCGTATAGTTGTGTAAGGTCATAGAGTCAGTGTCTGTATAGGCCAAATCTGAATCTTCACCATAGATGTTTTAAATGAAATTGTAATAAAAATCATACATCACGTGCTCAGCTAAGTCGAGAACGCAAAAGCCCACATATTTCGGCTTATTATACTGAACTTTTAGTTTTTCCATGTGAATTGCGACTAGATTGTTAGGAAAAATTGTGCAACCTTTAAACTGCGACTTACCGATCAACGTTTCAGCCCCTCATCTTCTCCTCTTGTTTTTCCAGTGTGTAATCAATCTTTTATCTGTTCGTTTATTCACATTCTCCATTGTTTTTCCGAAAACCGAATTATTCATTAATTTATAAACCATTTTACCGCAATCAGTCTTAGCTATATTTCTCATTCTCGTGTTTAGGTCGACCTATCATTTCAGCCACGGAAATTATTTGAAAGGTAATACTCGGTGAATTTTAGTTACTTTAAGACCAGCTGCTAAACACTGTTGCAGGTTTCTGTAGTGAATAATGTAGTTAGTTTTATTGTTTAAGTTGCGTGTTAGCTGGGGCTGTTTTCATCCTTGAGTAATTATATTTTGTGGTCAAAACGCTAAGCTATTGCGTCTATCATGTAATTCTTTAATATATTCTAAAACTACTTCGAGAATATACTCCTTTTCTGCATTTTTAGCTACGTTCAATATATTCAATTTCTTAACTTCTTTAGGTCTTAGAAATTTAAAAGATTTTGTAGGTAGATTTCCGTAAAGGTTCGTTGCGTCCAGGTAATTAATGTAACATGATAGCTTAGTTGAATCGTAATTTGACATACATTTGTTATTAGCTTTCAAATATCGCTTATTAAACTGAGTGACACCTCCTCTTTTTTAATAAAGTGAACCATCTCAATGTCTGTTAAAAGTTCTAAGTCTATTTTCGTATGTTTGAACATGGTTGTGCAAGATAAGCTTGGTGAAGTAAAGAAATGGGCGGGGTATCTAAGTCATATATATCTTTACATACACTTCGAAAAGTTTGAAAGCAGTCCGAAAGTAAGAGAACATCCCATTTTAAATACAAATCACTGCATTCGCCTATAGTTTTGATGTTACACTTCCGCCAGACATTTTACACATGAACATTGAAATATGGCTCTCGTTCAGATTATCATATAATTGCTCGCGTGTTGGTATCTGATCATAGTTTTGTTTATCAAATGAGTATGTAAACGAGTATAGGAATACGCCATTTCTTTTCATAGGTTCAAGTTTTCTCGGGAAATAGTTTTGTGTGGCCCGGAATTGTTCATTACTTAAATGTTTCACTTACTTGTTAAGAGTCATCGGCATAAAGCGAAGTGAGTCTAAAAATCTTATTTTCATGTATTTATTCTCCATTTTCCCAGATCCATTTTAACGAAATCAGTCTTGTCTGTGGTTCTCATTTTCGTGTTTAGGTCCACGTATACTTTCAGCCGCGGAGATAGTTTGAAAGATAATACTCGGTGAATTTTAGTAAATTTAAGATTTGCTGCTAAACACTGTTGCAGGTTTCTGTAGTGTATAATGTAGTTAGTTTAATTGTTTAAGTTGGGTGTTAGCTTAGGCTATTTTGATCCTTGAGGAATTATATTTTATGGACAAAACGGTAAGTTATTGAGTCTGTCATGTAGTTCTTTATGATATTTTAAATCTACTTCGAGAATATACCCCTTTTCTGCTTTTTAGCTACGTTCAATATATTTAATTTCTTAACATGTAGGTAGATAAGATGAAAGAGCCTTTCCGTAAAGATGCGTTGCGTCCAGGTAATTACTGTAACATGATGGCTTAGTTAAATTGTAATTTGACATAAATTTGTTATTAGCTTTCAAATATCGCTTACTACACTGACTAACGCCTCGTCTAATTCCCTTTTTTAGTAAAGTGAACCATGTCGATGTCTGTTAAAAGTTCTAATTCTATTTTCGTATGTTTGAACATGGCTGTCCAAAATAAGCTTGGTGAAGTAAAGAAATGGGCGGGGTCTAAGTTATATATACCTTTACATACACTTCGAAAAGTTTGAAAGCAGCCTGAAGGTAAGAGAACATCCGATTTTAAATACAAATCACTGTATTCGCCTATAGTTCTGATGTTAAACTTCCGCCAGACATCTTGTATTGAGATATGGCTATCATTCAGATTCTGATAGAATTGCCGCTTGGTGGTAGCTGATCATAGTTTAGTTTATCAAATGAGTATGTAAACGAGTATTGGAATACGCCCTTTCTTCTCATAAGTTCAAATTGTCTCGGGAAATAGTTTCTTGTAGCCCGGAATTGTTTATTACTTTAATTTTTCACTAATTTGTCAAGAGTCATCGGCATAAAGCGAAGTGAGTTTAAAAATCTTAATTTCATGTATTTATTCTCCATTTTCCCAGATGCATTAGTTTTTGTATCAACTAAGACGTGCTTAGGAAAGGATATGTATTTTTCTTTATGTTCAGCAATGATGTCGATTTTGCTTTCATCTTCGTCCAATGCTTTTACGAATAAATGCGCGTCGTAGTTGGATAAGTTGTGAAAGAATACCGGAATTGTTTCTTTGATATGCTGAAATAGCTGGCTTGAAGTCGTGAGATCATTTACGAAGGACTGAAAGTTGCATAGATACATCAGTAATCCGAGCTTGCAAACCTCGTTGTTGTATCGATGATTGAATTTTCCTCGATCTTTCCGGTCAGAAGCATTTCAAATTTCCTGCCAAATCTAGTGAATTTTCATAACTATTTGTGGTTCTAAATCTCTCTAAATCTAGTAGCCTGAAATCCCTTAACAATTTCCCTAAATCTAATAACTTCTATTGCAGTTGGCAGCTCGAAATACCCTAACAACCTCCCTAAATCTAGTAATTTTTATGACTGTTGGCAGCTCGAAATTCCTTAACAATCTCCCTAAATCTAGTGACATATTTCTGAAAAATCCCTTGAACCTGTTTTGTAATTAAATCTAGTGACTTTTTCCGTTAGGGTTGGTAACACGCTTGCATGAAGCGAGATAGAGCCATATAAACACATGTGTTAGAAAGAGATAGAAATATTATGATTTGATATGCTAGGGGTGAGGAAGTAAGATCCCAGAACCCGCTATTAGACACTACTCTCATCTTAATTTGATAAACAAAGCTTTGTAAATTTAAACTTTTTTAAGATGTTTTAATTATAGACAATCCGTAACGATCGAAATAAAAGTTATTGCATTTGTAGAAATTAAAATCCACATGGGCATTTATAAGTAAGTTATGTATGCAAATATAATCTTCGCTTTTAGATAAATACAATGCAAAAGTCTTTAGATATTTATACAACTTAGAACTATAAATCATTACGTAATTCTTCACAACATAATAATATTTTCAATTACGCACTCATAACGCCGCAAATGCTGTTTATTTTTATTTGTCGTTTGAAATCTAATAGTTATGTTAGTAATACCTATTCTGTTTTATTAGAAATATATGTAAGTGTTACGCTACCCTGGCGATTTGCTTTGCGTTTACTTGTACATATGTGTATATAAAAGTAAGCTAGGGTCCTTAGGGAGCGTTTAAAATCTACATTTCTATAATTTAAATCACACATGAATCTGTTTTCGTTAAAATTTGCATTGAATTGAAGTAGTTATACTACTGCTTGTTGTACAAGATACATATCTAATTTACTTTATTAATACCCTTACTAATATTTTAACAGTGGTGAATTTAACAGTAGATAGTATATTTTGCATTGTTGTAATTTAATGTTTAGGTATTATTTTAATAAAAAGTGAAGTAGTATTTTTTAGTACGTAATAGTGTTACCCTACTAAAGAAAGAGAAAAAACAAAGAATAGAATGCTCTACCCCCTTGGGCTGTAACCTAGGAATTTATATTTGTTGAATTGGCGAACGAACGATGAATTTCTAAATTTCGTGTTTATTCGTTTTTGACGCTACAATTACCAATTTTATGTGCCATGTTTTATGTAATTGCATTTTTAGGAATTTGCATGAAGAATTGGTGAAATAAAAGCCATAAATAAGTGGTTTATTGGTTCTTTAGAAATTTATTTTCTATAGTTGAATTTATAATATGTTTTCGACTACTAATAATATTTAAACGGTTTCTCTCCAGTATGGATACGCAAATGTATTTTCAAATAATCCTTTTGACCACTACCATAATCACGCTGAGAAGATTTAAATGGTTTCTCTCCTAATTGGCTTTTTGAATGCTACTATAATTGAGTAGTGTAATTTCCTTGTTAATTATTATTTTTTTGAAATAGCTGATTTGCGAAATAAATAAGTAATGCTTGTATGAAATAAAAATCAAGTAAGAATTACATTTTTAGTTATGTTCATCACATTCCTGTACTTTAAAAATTAACATATAAAGAGCTACTTGATAGGCATATTTGTAATGTTTTTACACGAATTTAAATTCAATTTTGTAACACTTGTGGACACTTACATTCAATTTACTTCATCACTTTGTAATTATTGTTCACTCTCCTATCTACACGCGCTACTATATAAAGATAGTTTGTATTAATCACAAGTCCGAAATTAACTAACTATTCTTTGTCGTGCCACATACATGTATTTTGTTCTTCACAAACTTGCACATAAGATCACCGCTTAATATTTCAAATGTTTCCATGTATTTCTTCATATTTTTTCCTATTTGGAAACCTGATTTGTAATAAATTAATTTCTGTATCGTCGTAAGTAAATTCATCAAAAATTATCTTGAAAATTCTTTGGAACATAGTTTCTCGTTAAATAATCTGTAAATCTGTTATATTGAAGTTAACGATGGTTTAGCGCTCAGGTCGCCAATCGATTAACAATAAATCTATAAATCCTTATATTATAGTCCGCGGAGGGAGAGTTTAGAGCATCCCATCTTTTACAGTCTATCTCTATCCCGCATTTTCATGCGTAGGAGACGGCTATTTCTGTTTAGATATATCCAAAGGCATTATTTGGAACTAGGTAGTTATTTATATACGTTTATTCTATTTCTCAATCATAATCGTCTTTATAGGCTTGGAAATGCGGGCATAATTCGGCCTTTATGGCACAGATTTGTCAAGAAGTTGCTAGGTAACGATTGAATAAATTATTTATTGAACTTCAAAAAATACATAAATTACTGTTTATAGAAATTAAAAGTACAATTTGTTTAATAAATAAACAGTATCCATAGTAGTAACCCTGACAACGTCAAAATACATAGTCGACTATCTACACAACACTAATGTTCACATCGACAAAATTTACACAATACTGCCGCAAATACTCATTCATATCTTTTAAAAGCTGAAATGGAATAAAACATTGTATGTACCACGGGCATAATTATCGATTATGGCTCTCGGGAAATTAAAAGCCCTCCTTCGTCGGGCTTTAAACATTCCCTCGAGCCAT
>JAHWXV010310157.1:0-21449 GCA_024586415.1 Phrixothrix hirtus
GCGTGTGCGTGTGCGTGTGCGTGTGCGTGTGCGTGTGCGTGTGCGTGTGCGTGTGCGTGTGCGTGTGCGTGTGCGTGTGCGTGTGCGTGTGTGTGTGTATTGTTGTAGATAGAACCATTTACATAAGAATAAAGAATTGAAAATGGGTACATAACGTTATAATTTGCATTTAAGTGTTAGAATTGTCAAATGATGCAATTCATTCAAAATAAAATAATGATACGAAAATTTACAAGGAATGTTCAAAAGCAAATTCAAACTTTCAATTCAAATTTTAAAATAAAGAATTATGAAACAATTTTAGTATAAGCAATATTTAGAATATTAAGTTAGTAAACACATGCCAATAATAAATTTAGGCATTTGCATTACTTAATAATGTAAATTAAACGAAATAAATATTTGAGGATAATTACCAAGTTTTTATAAAATAAGTATGTTAAATTAATTTATCCATATGCCAACATATAAATAATAAATGTAAATAATTAATACTAAAAAACAAAGAAACAATAATGTGTAAAAAGGCTCTTTTGTTCAAGTGAAGTTGGTGCATCTTTGAGTGCGGTTTACGATGAAGAAGTCAATTTTCCTTCAATATTAATATCATACTGGTAATAATGAAGACATGGACAACATTTTGGTGATCTTTTTCAACCATTTCATCAAAATTTTTAACATTTTATAAAACAAACTTTCAGATTAGTTCAGACGCAAACCATCTTTTTTCAACCCTTAAAATATTTAGGGATGGTTTCCATATAGCTACATGATGATATTTAAAGCATTATGATACCATTAAAACAGAAATTAACTCGAATCATTTAAATATTCCCAAAATAAGTAATTTTCTTTGTGCAAAAATTTGCAATTCAATATTTTATCCAGCATTTTTAATTAAAATCTTAGCCAAGGCAGTACAATTTTGACATTTGAATGGGCAGGTTGTTACTTATTTTAATTAATTACAATTCTTTTCAATCAGATAAGATTGAAGTATTCTGAAACAAAAAATTTAAAATTAATCAAACAAATAGATCTACAATACATATTTTAAAACTACAATAATTTATAATTAAAATAACCTATTTTAATAAAGGTGATAAAGTGGCGAAAGAAAATTAAATTATATTTACCTGAATAAATATATTAAATTATCTCAATTTCATATAAACCACTTTAAATCTAATTGAATAAAATCCACGTTAAATTGGATTAGTGAAAAAGTGCGGTGTAATATCAAAAACCTAACAAATAAAATAAATTATTGTTAATTAAAAATAAATAAATCAAGTACAACAAACCTTGAATTTAATGGCTGACATCCAAAAAGAATAGGAATTCTTAAAAAACTTTTAGAAAGTGCATAAGGTTATATATCAATTTACATTAAAACATTTTCATAAAGAACAATTTGTCTGAATAATTAGTGTTAATAACAACCAAAAATAAACGTACTTTCACAAACATTTTTATAAAAACAAAGTGACATGTTCTGCGTTACTACAAAATAGACGATCACTAAGAAGGTGCATTTGGAGAAGTACGTTGTCAAGGGAACGTAGAAGACAACTTCATAGAAGAAATTGCTGTTGTAAAAAGGTCGGTCGAAACTATTTTATCTGCATATTTGCAAATTATAAAACGTTATTTAATTTAAGGTGTTTTACTTACTTAACAAAGTAGTTTACAATTTTGAAAGTATATTTCAATTTTGTTTAAAGTCAAAGTATTAATATAGTTTTCTGTGTAAATTAATATTGAAGAAGTGAATTTTTAGTAGAGTATCCCAAAAATAATTGTAAATTAGACAAATGAAATCTGAAGTTAAGTAACTTCATACATCATATTAATTCAACTTTGTATATGTTCAACCTTTTCATTATAATTTTGAAATTTAGTTTTAATAAATTTTTATTTTTACTATTTTTGAATTTGAATCGTTCATGCGTTCTTTTGTCTAATGATGTATTTTATTTCAGGAATTTGCACATTTGACAAGTGTTTTAATTTTTAATTTGTTTTATGTGTAAATTTAATTTAGCATTTTATATTGTGACCACAAGTACACATGGTAAAGTGTATAGTGTGTTGCATGCCTGTTTACTGTAAGGTGGGTTGCGATTCGGTTATAAGTTGTATCAAAGTACAGAGAATAAGGAAGGCAACTCCAATAGCATTAATATTAAATACAGAATTAATACTAGTCCTATAGAAACAAAATATAGGCAACTTAATAAGCACTAACAAAATATAATTTACCATATCTGGGATTCCCAGTTTAAATACCGATCTTTCACGTTTATTTATCACCTGAAATTGGAGCAAAAACAAAAGACATTTTATTAAATTTAACATATTAGACTCGGCCCAATATTTGGCATACCAATGTGTGGGTAAATAAACCAAATTAAATTCTGCAAACAAATAAGTAAAATTTTAATTTAATATATTGGAATTGGGACAGTTGAACCCCGATCTCCCACATAAAGCCGATTATTTTCTGCAATTAACAGCAGAGCTGCAGCTGTGCAACTCTTGTTGAGGAATCACCCCTGACTATGGCAATTATTAATGGTAAATGCTTTTTAATAATTACACAAAGAAATTAATATAATTAAATACAAAAACTACTTTAATAATAACTATTATAAAATTTCAATTGTAGATAATAAAAAGCTCACTTAATGGAAACTAATAATATATTTTATAATCCAGTCTTGTCATTACTTTAGTATTAGTACACAGCCCTTGCTAAGTAGGGCAACCCAATATACCTTTATATACTTAAAACAATGACACTTGATTTTCCTAATGTAGTATATAGGTGATAGCATACACATGGAAGCAGTCAATACTGTAATTAGTCGACCTTTAAGAAATAATTAGATATTGTAAAAGTGTATTTGTAAATGTCAGTGATAGAGAGACTGATGAAAATCAGGATCTTCCATTAACCAGTGGTGAGATAATTTTGTAATTTTTGAAACATTACTTAATATTCTCATTTATATAGATAATAAACAAACAACTGGTCATTCAAATACAATCCAACCATCTACAATTGGCAAAATAATTTATCTATTTTGATTTATAGTCTAATGGATGATTTATAGCAATCGCTTATTGTAATGATTGTCATGAATATGTGCCACGATGCTTATATTCAGAACATTTACACTAATATAATATAATGATGATGTAATGGTTTTAGATTCTGCTTTCCGATCCAGCATTGTTAGTTATAAAATTTCAGCTAAGGGTCATTAAATGCATCTTGGTGATTTTATGAATGTAATTAAAAATAAAGTTGTACAGTTAATACAAAATCAAATGGATAAATTTCTACCAGTTATAGTAAATTTTGAAGCATTTAGATATTACCATTTGGAATCGCAAAATACCGAAGATATTAAATTGTTTAATGCCAAAAACGAAATTGTTTGCTAGTAGTGATGTAAGGGATGTGTCTAATAATTTTAGTACAATTTTAGATGGAAATTTGAATGAATTTTAAGAACGGGTTTCAGTGTGTAGATGCCATATTGCATTATATTATACATTATTGTTTTCTGCACTTTAGGTTGGCCTCTTATAAATACATTATTTTTAGAAGTAAATATTTGTAAGTTCAATCTATTACGTGCCTTATTTATATTCTGCTTCCAAAAGCAATTGAGAATAAAAAGTCTATAGTAAACGTTCAGAACAATGATGAAATTTATTTTAAGTAGGCTTTAGTATTGACTATGTTTGTTCCACTGGATCCTTTGAATAAAACGACGTATTATGAGAATTTTTGGGATATTTTTAACATTGAAGATATCAATTTTCTAGTTAAATAAAGTTAAATAAAGTGTTATATTAACTGATTAATATAAAATATTTGCATTCGTTAAAAAATTATATATTAAATAATTCTAAGTTTTTAAAGAGTATAATTAATTATATTCACAAGATATGATTTATTTCTCTAAATTCGATGCTTGCTATTAAAGATAAGATTTGCTAGAAATAATCAAAACTAAACACAAAAATGGAATGTTATAAAAATAACATTACAAAATAGCGAAGAGATTGATGTGATCATTCAAACCAAGATTCGACAGAGTAACTCACAGAAAGTATACCTATAATTGCATTTTTTGAATAGTTTTCATTTTTTAAATACCTATTTAGATAAGTTTAAGTGATGGTCAGTGTGTGGACATTCACATATTTTTTGGAACTGATTTACAATTCTAATTGGTAAGACAAAAAGATGTATTTTCATATTCATATGTAGATAACTTTTATTTTGTAAAATTACAGTACTATCATGTGCAGCGTTTTATGATAAATTAGGAGGTCTAGGAATTTCACAATGTGACTATGAATCTACGGGAAGTATTTAAATGTATTTTGAGTGATTACTGATATTTACCTAAGAACCGATATTTTATTTGGTTGATATTTTTGAAAATTTTAAATCAGTATGCATGCAGTATTACTTTCTAGATCTAGCACATTATTTTACCGTACCTGGTTTAAGTTGGGATGTAATGCTACATAGCACATCTGTGTAATTGGAATTGTTAAATGATATATACATGCTTAATTTCTTTAAAAACAGTATTTATGGTGGTACAACTACAAGGGTAGTTTTTTCAACCTCTGATCATACAGGTAAACAGCCAATCTAATAGTAAGAGGTGAATATGTGGGTGGACGATTACGTATGTCCCCCACTGTCTTTTCCAACGTCATTATGCCATTGTGAGTCGAGTTACAGGCATGTAAACATGGATGCTCTGGTTAAATCCCCCGCCAAGTGCGAATTTTTCAAGCAGAAGGAAATAATGCAACTGATATTCATTGAATAATGAGCCAGATATGTGGTAAAAACTTTATGAGTGTGAATGGTGTAGGAAATTTAAAGAAGATTGAACTGATGTTCATGATGAAAATGATAAAAACGCAAGTCTCTTGCAACAGAAGACTTCCACCTCTTCCTTGAACTGGAAAAGTGACTAGAAGAGCAGAGGTTCAAGATTAATGATGATCATTAAAACGATGTCAAGGCCCATGTCAACACATTAGTGACAACATTCTATGAAGACGGGCTTGCAATGCTTATCTGCAGATATAATAAATGCCTCAATCTTCATGGTGATTATGTTGAATAGTACATATTTGTTCCTAACTTTTAGTAATAAATTCATTTAGTCTTTACACTTGCCTTTATTTTATGAACCATTGCAAGTTGAAGAAAACCATCCTCATATATATATATAGGAAGGAGATCCATTGTGAATAATAAATGTATTCCAAATTACAAATCCTACAAGTCATGATCTTTTATCATGTACTTAGACACAACCAATTTGTACAATCGTAGTATGAATCATTATCTTCTACAACGTGATTTTGAGTGGCTCACTCCACATAAAATTCAAATATTTAACATTTTCAATATTGCTGATGACTCTGACTTTAGTTACATTTTATAAGTTGATTTGGAATATTAACAACACTTATATGATGCACATAATGATCTATCTTGTACAGAATTGATAGTTTTACCAATGGCCAAGACAATGCAAAAAATTAATTACGAATTTATATAACAAAAAAACGTATGTGGTACATTATCTCAATTTAAAACAGTGTTTGGCAGAATGATTGTGTTTAACAAAAATCTCCTTGATTATGGTCGTATGTTGATTTGTATACCATGTTAAGAAACGTGGCAACAAAAAATCAGCTAAAGTTTTCTTTAAATTAATGATTAATAGTGAATTTGGTAAAACCATAGAAAATATGAACAACAGAGTAGATATTAAATTAGTTAGTCACTGGGAAACCATTGGAAAAATAGCTGGTGCAGAAAAGTACATGGCTAAGCCAAATTTTAAAAACTTATGCATCTTTTGGAAAAATTTAGTAGCTATAGAGATGAATAAAGTTTTAATTAAGTACAATAAACCTGTTTATGTTGGATTTACAATTTTGGATTTATCAAAAACTGTCATATATGCCTTTAATTACAATTTTTAAAATGTTTATATGATAGTACAATTTCTTTGCTATGCACAGACACTAACTTTTAATAATTGAAATTTCCATTGATAATTTCTATGATGAAATGAAACAGTATTTAAATCATATTAATAAATCCAATTTTCAATCAGATAACATACATGGTATTAAGCATAACGAACCTGTTGTTGGAAAGATGAAGGAGGCGTTGCAGATGTTCCATTAATGTTTTCTATGGTATAGGTGCTAAGGCTTATTATGTAAATGCGAATAATAAATGAGATGATTTCTAAAGATGTCAAAAGATACATTATAGAAAATGACTTGAGTCCATCAGATTATCCAGATGTAATTGAAAATGACAATCTTGTAATATTTCGGTGAATGTACTTCTTTAAATCACATTTGCACAATATATACACTGAGATGTGAAATAGAATTGCTCCATCTTCCACAGACAACAAATGATTTATTATTCTGGGTACCACAAAAACTCTTGCTTGGGGTCATAGGGTAATCGAGCAGGGTGAAGATATATGAAACAGTAATTTTGGTATGTTGGTGGAAATCTTGCAAATCATGATTAAACAACATTTCTAATCTATGTAATACAGTATTGATTTCTATATCTTATACAGATGTCCACATGCATTTGCTACATTCTTTTTGTTACTTATTCTATATTTATATGTTATGAAGTATATTGTAAATACTATGTATCTATAATGGGTAAATTGTAGTTAAACAGTATGTATATGTATTACTTGTTCAACAAGATTGACATCAGGATATATCACTTCTTTTAGTTCGTATTCATAAAATCCTCCTTGAATTAGGATTTATTACTGTCTTCGATAATATAAGTTGTTGGATTAGTCAATTTAACATTATGAATTTAAAAATTTTTTGAAGCATATCTTTTATGGAACTGTTCACAATGTTTGGAGATTCTAATTTCCAACTGTAAACTTTGGATGATTAGGATCACTAATTGTAACATAATTAAACACAGTCTTTAGATTACGTGTTTCATTTGTAACCTTAACATCCCTAGCTTTATACCCCATCTTAGCATGGGTTGTTGAATTGTATAATTCAAGTATCATCAGTAAAATCTTTAACCATTTATATGACCCTTGTAAACATCATGCCTTTCAATGTTCGGTTAACTCTTTCCCCTATACTACTTTTCATACTTAAGAAAGTACTGTAATGATTTATATTTAATTTCATCGTTAATGCTTTGAAAAGAACATTTTAAAATTTTTTCCATGTCCATTTTTAGGTTCTGTGGAATGTTCTTTGAGGAGAAAAATATTGTTTTATGATGTTAGTTACGTTCTTTCCTGCCTTCTACTTAATCGGTTGTACCTAAATACATTTGAAGAATGCATCTATAACTACAAAAATATACTTATATCCTTGATTAACTTTCGAGTAAAGTATCATTTCAACTAAATCTGCTTGATAATGACCGTTTAATCTTTTTACGATGACATGTCTGTGTTAAAATGTCTACAAGCAGGTTTGTGAAGTTCGCCAACCTACTATTTTTTTTAAACATTTTGACAGTAAAGTAACTCATAAAACAACTTTGAATCCATATGAGCATTTTCTACTTCCTTTAGTGGGGTCATGAAATCGAATCATATATCCTCTGCTCGTAAAGTAACTGCTGATAATTCTGTATATTCCTTATCATTAATGTAGAATTTGAATCTTTTAAAATTCTTTCTTACAACTACAGCTTCTTTCATAGAAAAGATACGCTTTTCATATTTTATAATGAAATCACTATTGATTATTAAACTGTTTGCCACAACCTACTATAAGGATAAATCAGATATTTCTTGTGCTACATATGTTGGTGACTTTTCAGAGAAGTGTTCATGCAGATGATGACCGAATTTGTCTAGTCATTACTTACTGAATATGTTGCAGATAATGAACTATTTTCTAATTGATGTTTTATTTTATAATATTTGCCGTTCGTAATTCATCATTGATATAAATTATTTCATTGGAATGTCCAGTGTGTCCATCTAATTTTGAACTTAATAATGTCCTTAACTAATTAACCAACTTATTGGAATCTCTCCAAGGAATAAATTCTAATTGTTCACCGTTTAAATTTAGTAATTGGAAACCTGCTCCTTTCTTCAATGCCACAGGTTTTCAGGAATGTGTAGTAGTAATGGGGGTTGCTACAATGGTAGTTTGGGGTGATTATGAAAGGACAATATATATTAAGAATGGATGCTCCTAAGAGACACAGAAAAGTAAAATGTAGGATTAGCTTTAATCAAGCAGTTAAACTTGTTAAAGTAGGAATGGGTCACAATTCAAATATTACACAATCTGCTAAAAACGCCTTAGCATATAAAGCAACGAATGGTTATGTGGTGCATAATTTATCAGTTTTGGTAGATGCTATAGCTTCTATTGGTTTTTAGCCTAAGGTGGTGATAGAGAAATGTTTTAAAATTTTTAGTGGTGGCGGCGATATTTGTGGCATTTCAACATCAACAATGACAAAATTTAAAGAATTAGATTGGAAGTTAAGTTTTGTAGAATTTGAATATTTGATGGATATAAAAGGAATTATGAATTATGATCTAACACTGCTTTGTCGTTTGCAATTGTTGATTTATATTAAAGGAAATTTAATGTTCCTTTGTTAAAGAAAATTGGGAACAAACTAAAAAGTTTGCAAATGGAAATGATGATATTGCTGTTAACACTAAATTGTGACATTTAAGCAGTTTAGAACATAATTTTATGCATTTTGTGTTGTCTGATTGAAAATGAAACATGGTCATTAACAAATTCGGCAATACAAGAATTGATTTGATTTCATGAACGTTCATTTATAAAAATATTTAGACATGATTATGTTTCAGTAAATGTTAATATTTATTGTATCTGTTTAATGTTTAAGTATGTAATAATATTAAGACACTAGAATAAAATAATCTGGTGTGGGACAACACACAACTTTCTCTTACCTATTTTAAATTTAATTTGAAGTCATTGATGTTAGTTACTTTCTTATACACCTACACTGTAAATTATAAAATTAATTTAAAAACATAAATAATTCATCCATTTATAATTTGCTATATACATGTACTAAACTTTATAATTAAATTTTAAGCTAATTTAGAACAAATATAATTTATAGCTTTATATAAAAAGTAATTAGATATGTAAATAATGCATACAAATCATTAAAATATTAATTTATATTTATATTGAGAACGGTCGCCCATGAAACACTGCTTAACCTAGAAGATTTTTCTCAACAACACCGCTTCAAAGAAACCAACTAGTTCAAGTAAAAAAGGATCATAAGTGTAAGAAAGGTGGTACGTTTAAAAAAATTGTTAGAGCCGTTTTCGAAAAAATCGCTAGAATAAATTGGCATTCCTGCTCATTCGATTTTAACGAAATTCTTATTAGGACGTGTTAGGAAAGTAATAAATTTAATATAAAATTTAACATTATTACAACGTTTAGTTTACGAGATATATTGGCTATACACGTACGTACACACGTGCACACTCACACACGCACACAAACCAGTTTCTGAAAGCATGTTTTTCGCATTCAGGGGACCTAAAAACATGCATTTTCGCTAAGAACTGGACATCGAAATTTTTACCGAAAACAACTTTAGCTGTACTATATTTTATATAGATAAGAGCAAGTAAAAATAATCAATTATTACGCTAAACCAATTAGAGAATAAGCCATCATTTTGAATTAGCCTCAGAGGAATGCCTTCGTTTTTGTCCGCTGGCGGTGCATGCGGCAGTCAACGTCTTAAATAATTCAGTTCATTAATCAAATTTTTCTTCACTACACTATTTAATAAGAAAGAAATAATGATACCATTACCATTATCCAAATTTAAAAATACGCTCCTAACCTATGTGTTTGACTTTCTCGCTATGCTATAATCACAAAATTTTGAAAAGACACCCCTAGTTAAATCCTAAAAGAACAAAAAGATTGAAGAGTATGTCGATCTGCTTATTTCACTGACGTGCGTCTACGTTATTGAAGGTTTTATCCGTATTGTTAGACAACGTAAACAAACGCCCGTACAAAAATGTTAGCGAAACAAGGTTACCGCGGCGCGAGATATCACCCGCATTCCTCTTTTACAACACATTCTCTTACCACCATTCGCAACTACAGAAAACAAACAAAATATACACTTACGATCAACAGTCCTGAGCTCCTTCAAACTAATTTCTACAACAAGCGTAATGAATTTAATAGTAAACTACTCTTTGAATTTGATCTAAATTGAATTGAATATAAACTTCGCTAATAATTTATTTATTTAAATAAGAAGAATATTTGAGTTTGTAACATGCATTTGAATAAATACCATACTAATGCAAGGTGCATATTACTATAGAGATAAATTAATTTAAAATTATAATTTTGGATATATGAGGGCTATTCGTCAATAGCGTTCTCCTGCCAGAGACAGAGAAAACACATAAAGGATGAAATGCTCTTCCCCCTCGGGCTATAACCTATGGATTTATATCTGTCGAATTGACGAACTGGACACTAAACCAAACGAATGACGAATTTTTAAACTTCGTGCTTATTCGTTTTGACGCTACAATTACCGATTTTAAGTGCCATGTTTTATATAATTGCATTTTTAGCGAATTTTCAAGAACAATTAGTGAAATAAAAGACATTATTAATTTGTTAATTCATTACTTAAATATTTATGAATTTCTGTAGTTGATTTTATAATGTGTTTACAACTACTAAATACAATAAGACCATTGAACACTTTTAAAAGGTCTCTTCCAGTATGATTACGCATATGTATTTTCAAATACTTCTTTCGACCACTATTATAATCACATTGCGAACATTTAATTGGTATTTTTCCAGTATAATTAGCTATATGTATTTTTAAATATACCTTTTGACCACTATTATAATCACACTGACAACTTTTAAATGGTTTCTTTCCGGTATGGATACGCAAATTTATTTTCTAATTAGCCTTTTGAATGCTACTATAATTGAGAAATGTAATTTCTTTGTCGACTATTTTTTTACATAGCTGATTTGCTGAAATAAATAGGTAATGCTTGTAGGAAATAAAAATTAAGTAAGAATTAACTTTTTAATTATGATCATCACATTCCTGTACCTTAAAAATTAACTTATAACGAGCTATTTGATAAGCAAATTTGTTTTTTTAAACGAATTTTAATTCAATATTGTAGCACTTGGGGACACGCATTTAACTAACTTAATCGCCTTGTAAATTTTGATTATTGCACCATCTACGCCCGCCACTACATAAGGATAGTTTTTATTAACCACAAGTCTGAAATTAGTTAATATTTCTTGGCCGTTTCCACATACTACATATCTGTATTTTGTTCTTCACAAACTTATATAAAATCATCACTAAATATTTCCATGTATTTCTTCAAATTTTTTTGTATATGTTAACCTGGTTCTTAAATATATTAATTTCCGTATCGCCATAAATAAATTCTTCATAAGTAATCTTGGAACATAGTTTCTCGTAGAATAACCTCCTAGATAATACAACTATAACCTATAAATCTGCTATAAAATTATTGAAGTTGACAGCAGTTTCGCGCTCAGGCAATAAATCTATAAATCCCTATATTATAGCCCCCGGTGGCGGGGGGGTAGAGCATTCCATCTTTCACAATCCATCTCTATTCCACAATTTCGTTCGCAGAAGAACGCTATTAATCTTCGATTATCTATTAAAAATAAACAAATGCTTGTAGCTTTATTGCGCTTGCATGGTTGGAAAAAAGGATACTTTGAAGGTCACGTCGCATCAGTCAGCTCTTTCTTTCGTTCGTCAAAGTGTAAGTAGCAAGTTCTTGAAATAGACGGTGTTACTGCATCTCTGCCAGTTGTAAGGTACGTTCTGTCATTCGCTTTCTGCAAGCAGGAGTCAATGCTGCCGAAATTCATCATCGATTACGTTGTGTGTATGGGGATGGAGTTATGAGTGATGGTATTGTGAAGGAATGGTGCAGAAAATTCAAGGCTGGTCGCACAGATGTGCGTGATTAAAGTGGTCGAGGAAGGCATTCAGATATGACTGATGAATTTGTGCAACATATTGCCGAACTTGTGCATGCGAGACGTCGGTTTACAATTTCAAGCACAGCCCTTTTTAAGATTTTCACAGAGAGGTTAGATTACCATAAGTTTTGTGTACGGTGGGTACCAAAATGTCTAACTAATATTCACAAAACTGAAAGAATGCGTTCTGCCTTGACATTCCCTCAGCACCGCCATGAAGAGGGGGTGAAATTTCTGAAAAGAATCGTGACTGGAAACGAGACATGGGTGCAGACGTAAACTCTGAAACTAAGGAACAATCCAAACAGTGGATGCACACTCATTCTCCCAATATCCCAAATAATTCAAGCAAAATGATAGTTACAGTTTTTTAAGATCACAAACGACCTTTGTCAATAGATTTCATTAAAGTAACGCGTGATAATACTGTAACATTGAAAAAATTCTCCTGCATGACAATGCGTGACCCCATACTAAGAAGCGAACGAAGGAAAAACTCACACTTTTTGACTGGAAGATTTTTCAACATCCTCCTTATAGTGCGGACTTCGCACCGAGCGACTTTCAGCTCTATCCCAAGGCGAAGGCTTGGCTGGCTAGTCAGCGCTTTACCACCGACAATGTGTTCAAGGATGCTGTCAACAACTAGCTTCAACACCAGGCGGCGCCATTCTTTTATCAAGAAATAAAGAAGCTGGTGTCACGGTATGACAAATGTTTGAATTTGGGTGGTGACTATGTGGAGAAGTAATGTCAATATGTAACTCCAGATTATAAATAAATAAAAAGTTGTGTCTATTTTTGTCTTTTTGTAATAGCCAATTGGAGGTTAATTGATGAATAGCCCTCATACAACAATTAATTTCATGAAGTTATTTTTGCCTTAAACTTTATAAATAAATATATTATTAAAACAGGAAATTATTTTACATCACAATAAATAGTTGACTAACGTTTTAGGCTCGATTATGATTAAGCTCGTCAAAGGAACGGTCACATTGGGAAACCCGTAAAACGACTTCTGCCTGTTTGTATAACGTTCTAGTCTAATATATTGTAAGTAACTAAATGACGTACTTCATAAATTCGTTTATTATATTAATGAATAATTTAGTTTTATTCACGAGCAATAAATGAAAATTGGCCCTTTGAACTCTATATAAGAGAAAGTAAATTCAAATATCCACACGTACTACTAGGCGACGCCCTACCTGTAGAAATTGTCATTAACAAAATGAGAATGAATGCCAAAACTAATTTTCTAATGATCACGGTCAAAACCAAAGATTATAAACCGAATATGATTGCTAGATTTGTAAGTTGTCCATATCTGAACGAACGCAAGCTTCTACGGCCTCTCATGAGCTACCATTCATTAATTTTGAGTAGTAATCGTAATTTATATGTACTAGTATGTTTATAATTCTTACTATTATACGAATCTTGGCATGAAACTTCATTAACCTTTCAATTACAAATAACTTGTTTTTGATTTCACCTCTAAAAGTCGTAACAAACAAAATTAATGATGTATGTATGTTCGAAAAATGATAATGTAGAAAACGAAGAAAATTAAATAAAATTGTAATTCAATGTTTTTAGACATTTTATAACCTTATTTAAAGATTATTTTGTTTCATAGTTTTAATATCACAAGTAGGTAATACAATTACCTTTGTCTTAAAATTAGAGTTTGTTTGATATTTTTTAGTTTTAATTTGTAAGTTATTTAGTTTAGCAATTTTGTTTTTTGAAAAAATTATTTAAGGTAATAAAGTTTATTATAAACGGTTTTATGTCGATAGCATTTTTAAAAGTTACACCATTAACCTACATTTTTTGAGCGCCTACCATCGATCTTATACTACTGGATGAATAATAAGCTAGCTCGGCAATAAGAGGTTTTCGTGTCCAACATCGTGCGTTTTTTATCGTTAACTGCTTGTACTGCGCTTGCACAAAAATATTAACGGCATGAAATAAAACAACAAGCATCTACTGTTAAAATGTTAATTCCTATTTCACTCAAGAGCTGTGCAGATAAAAAGAATAGAAAGTAAAGGTCTAAAAATATTGTGTGATATGTTACTTCACTACCGCATGGCACTTAGAAATTGTTGTTAACGAAAAAGACATCAATATATTTTCCTCTTCTACAATGTTGGCCAATAACTGTTCACTGAAATTTTAACTTTCCTGAAGATGACTGCGTGACGTCACATGCTTTATTCGTTGTTCGAAATATTTTAATACATCTGGCAATCTTATCTATTTTACAATCTTTTGGTTAACACTAAAATAGCAAGCACTCCAATTTTAGGTGATTAAAATAATCAAGATTCCAGTGTGCCAAATCCAAACAGGCGATAACATTTTTGAACCCCCTGATAGTTTAAATGATTTTCAAATCGTAAAAAATAATTTATTTGGTAAAAATATTTATACTGGCATTGATACTAGTGCACGGTAATATGTTAAGATGAATTTCCTGCAGTTCTAGGTTTTGCCGTTAACCTTTCAGACTTCTAGCTGCGTACTCTTCTTATACAGGGTGTTTTTAAAATGTACCGACAAACTTGGACTAATTACGCAGGGGTAGTTTTAAATCAAGAGAAAAATTCTTTTTCAAAAATTTCTTGCCGTTCCCAAAAAAAGTCGTTAACAAACTGGTACAAGTCTTTTGAGAACCCCTGAAATAAGACAACGACAGAATGTATGGTTTTAAGTAAATGAATTATAAATTTGTGAAGTAGTTATTAGTCATTCTAAAATTCAACTTGTACATAACCGGGGATGTTAATCTCATTAAAGCATCGCATACGGTACAAATATTTTCTGTTTTAAATTACCAGAATTTTTGTGTCCTATTAACCGCTGTTAGTGTCCATATTTTTCGTTATCAAAGTGTATTAATTTTCAGTTTTGTGTTTATTAATCTAATTCCATTTATTTGTAGGTTGAACGTGTGTCTGTGTAAATAATGGATGGATTAACTAGTATCGAAATGGCAGTAATTGTTTTAATTTACGGTGAAGCATTTTGAATCTTATTGTAAAAAAAAGTAAGTGTTTCTTTATTTTTTATGAATTTTATATAAGGAAATATTAAAATTATATTACTTGAAAAATCTGGATATCGTTTGTGGTGCAACTGGACGTGTTTAAAACTTTTGTCTAAACTACAAACGACTAAAAGTGTAGGTCATTGATATCAATTACTAATATTGATATAGATTAGTGTACACACAAAGTAAACTTACCATCCTATAATTTAATATTAAAATAACATGTTATTCATTTATGACAAGTAGAATTTATTTAGATATATTTATTTGTTTTCATATCTTCCTGCAATTCTCAAAAGTCAACATTTTCAAAATTTTCCATGCGATTTTCTTTATAGACGTGGTCAGACCTTTACAGACCATGTTAAAGTTTATCAGTGGATTTTAAAATCACCCTGTATATATAAACTATGTCTGGGTAGCGTACTTTTCGTCTTAGAAGGGTACATCCTGGGTAACGAATTCTTGAATAATAATAGCCTCATATTTTTTTAAGGCATATACAAAATATCACTGCGCAATGCAACCACCTACCACCTATCTCATTATTTTGGTATTGTTGATTTTTTTTAATTTGAGAAGTTTATATTATTTAGAAGATGTCGTTTTAAGTAAAACAAACAGTATCAAAGTGCTCTTTTATTCTTTGTAATAGTGTATTTGTTCTAATAATAGTTAACATTTTAGCCCTTGAATATGAGTTGCAAAGTAGTTCATTTATTCTCATATTGTCACAACTTATAAAATATAATTTTTTAAATAAGAATTACTGATGAAATGTTTATAAACAATAATAAATTGATTTTATATTAAACAACCACGGGGTAACAATTCATTTTATTTGATTTCTCATATTTTCAATAGAAAAAGTCATTTAAATAAATTATCCGAGAATTTTTGTTTTATTGTATCTTTTGTCTATATAAATAAAATTTGAAGTAAACAAGGTGCAGATTCAAAATGTACTTTTTGTAAGCCTAAAATAATGCTCAAATCAGCTTTCTTTTGCGTGTGTTCGGAGAAATAGAAAATAAAAGTACGACTCTTTCCTTGTTTGGAACATAAATTTTGTATATATGATTATCCAAACATGGTCTATTCATACAATCCAAGTGTGGCATCGACTAATTTTAGGATATCGGACATACAGAGATATAAGACACTTTATAGAAATCCTATTGTAAAAGTGGCAACGCTGGTTGAATTTGTCGAAGTTTATATTGAACTATAATTTCCTTATATTTTATGACAACGTGTCGGTTAAAAGTTATTTAAATTAGCAAAATGATGAAAGTAACGTTCCTTATATTAATTATAGCAATATTTACTGTTAAAGCAGATTTAATTAATAAAAATGTAGAACGAGCAATTGATTTAACTTCACAATTAGTCAAGATGAGCATAACAATAACCTTAGAAAATATCGGCAAAAAACCGGAGAATAGTTTTCTAATTGCAGCGGATCCTAATACGTTTAATAATTTATCTTTTGTTTCCGCTAAAGATGCTGGTAAGGAATTTTTAAAAATTACGCAAAGAAAATTGGCAAAACAGGACGATGAATTATTGGAAGTAATACTCAGTGAACCACTTGCTGCTGGGCATAACAGTATCATCTCTGTTGAATTGATTTTCACAAATATGCTTATTCCTCATCCAATGAGTATAACTCAAAAAGACAAACAATTGGTGCGCTACTTTGGTAATCATTATTTTTATTCACCATATCCAACAACCACGCAAGTTACATCAGTTGTTGTAAATTCAAAAGTAGTTGAAAATTATACAAAGTTAAAACCTGTAACTCATTCGGACTCTACAATTAAATATGGTCCATATGAAAATATTGCAGAATTATCATATGATCCTATGATAATACATTTTGAAAGTAATGCACCATTCCTTGCTGTTACACGATTAGAACGATCTATTGAAATATCTCATTGGGGCAACATTGCTGTAGAAGAATACATTAATATATTACATGTGGGTGCTAAATTAAAAGGACCCTTTTCTCGGCATGATTATCAACGAGATTCTAGCAGTACACATCCTAATATTAGATCCTACAAAACAATTTTACCGGCAGCAGCTCATAGTGCATACTATCGAGATGGTAATGGCAATATTTCAACATCTCAAATCCGAGAACGAAAAGATTGGATTGAGTTAGAATTACGTCCACGATACCCTTTGTTTGGAGGCTGGCGAAGTTCTTATTTATTGGGTTATAGTGTTCCAAGCTATCAATATTTATACAAGACTGAGGATAATCAATATGCACTTAGTATGCGTTTAATTGATAATATTTTTGATGATATGTTTGTTTCAGAAATGGAAACTAAGATTATATTACCAGTTGGTGTAACTAATATTACACTAACAACTCCTTATGATGTACAAAGACTACCTGATTCGTGCATTTACAAATATCTAGATACAATAGGAAGACCTGTTATTCAATTACGGAAAATTAATTTAGTCGAACATCACATTCAAGATTTTGAAATTATATATGATTGGCAGCCAATTATGCTATTACATGAACCTATTGTATTATCAGCTGTATTGTATGCATTGTTTTTGGTTGTCATAATATATGTCAGACTTGATTTTTCAATTGTAAAAGTTGAACATGCAAAAACATCGTGAATGTATTTAATTTTGTACAAATAAAGTTGTTGCACTTATTATGAATTTTAAGTACATGCTTTTACAACTAATAGGGAATAATTAATGTTATTTGTAAACATTTATTTTCTTTGCATTGTTCTTACAGTTTGTTGTTGGATATTACACCAATAAATTATTTTGTTTGAAAATTTTGTGATAATGTTTATAATTATATAGGATATCCACAGAATAGGTATAATGAACTAAAACTTGCAAGATACGAAAAAAAAGTATTCTTTATAAAAGTTTTTGTTCCAAAAACATGTTGCCAAGATTATTTAAAATTTTATTGACTTTCAAAAAATAACTTTTTATGTATTAAAGTAATGTAAAGATAAAATAACATTTTAAATCAAATAGCCTAATATCTAATTTTGCCTCAATCAGTTAGTTCACTGTTGATTTCTTAAAATAATTGTAATGTCAGTTGTCATTATCTGTTATCTTTGCAACATTAATTAAAATGTTAACACTTTGGGACAAATTTCTTCTAATTTCATAAAAAATTTGCTAAATTCGTGAGGTAACCACAATTTAAATTTTGTATACCATTGCCCAGTTTTGGCAATGTTATGTTTTTATTGCCGCATTTCTTTTAATTACTGAGCAATTACCTTCCATTTCTGTAATAAATTGCCGAGAAATTACTTTCCATTTCCGTAATATATTGCCGTATTTCAATAACTATTTCAATAATGCTTAGGTTATTTATGTATTTCTTTACCACTTCCGATATTATTTGAAGCATTTATATTATAATTTAGTTCTGTTATATGTTTATGTAACTAATTTAGAAATAGTGTAACAACGAACTTGTAAAAATTATCACACGAATTTTTAAAATATGTTACATGCACAACTTGTTTTCGGCTAGCTTTTATTAGGGAACAATTCTAATTATGTATAAGAACTTTACTTAAGGTTACAAATGAGCTTGTTTCTTGCATACTATTTGAAATCTTTTATTAATCTAGGAAAGGAATTGGTAACAATTATTCATCAAATCGAAGTTCCTCATAAAATCAATTTCATGAAAAAATACGTTTTTTCCTATGACTACTTACAAACTAGTTGGTTTACACATTGCTGACCATGATTTATCCTTGAATTTATCTATGCTGTCGACGATGTGTAAACACGTCCATTACAATGGTTTTACACACGCCATTGCTACCATTAATAATGCAAAAACAAATGCTAAATACCTATATAAAATTATTATATACAGGTCGTTTCATAAATAACGGACAATGCTTTGATATTTATTATCTGATTTTAATTAAACAAAAACCACATCAAATTACTAAAAAAGTAATATATGCAGGCATTAAGAAAATCAGCGTAGTCCTGCCTTGAGTGGCGATAGCCAACTATTTTTGTTTAAATAGCTCATTATAGTTTTTGACTGATTTTTGTAGTGATTTCTCTTCTGATTTCAAAAACATATAACGTCCACTTTTGTTTTAAACTTTGGGGAAAAAATGACATTTTTCTATATTGGGAAACAACTGATATGAGCGTCATTTTGGTTGTCAGTGAATATTAAATGGTTTACTTATTAAGTGCCAAAATGGATCAACGATAATTAACCGATATGTTGCAAGTTTACTTTGAGTGCTGCAAAAGCAGTCACGCAGCAGTATGTACCTTTCGGAACACTTTCTAGGCAGGGACATTTCCACATTCCAAAACTTTGGAAGCTAACATACGGATCTTTTAAAAGTCAGAAATCAACCCAACGTGAATATCAGCACAAATATATGGAATTGAATATTCTTTTAATTGCTCAGTGACATAGAAATTGCAACACCAAGAAGGGGTTGAAATTTCTGGATGAAATTTGGTAGCAATATTCACCTATGTTATAGTAATAAATGATCAAAATTTGTGAGGAAAATATTTATTAGTTAAACAACATTTTATAATAATTGTTAATAATGTGTGGTGCGGATTCTCTGATTTACACATTCATTTATGTGCCGAGGTATTGATTGAGTAAGGTGGTTTATCTCGTCTTGGGGTATTGCCTCCTATGCAAGTTGCATCTCATGTCTCAAGACCTCCAAAGTCAAAGAAGGACGCTGCAAATTTTGCAACCTTCTATCCATTATATCCCATACATGTTCAATAGGAGAAATATCTGGAGATCTTAGAGGCCAGGGTAAAAGATGAATCTGGGCTTGCTCAAAGAAGTTCAAGGAAAACCTTGCTACATGTGGATGTGCATTATCTTGCTGGAATAATGAATCTTCGAGGTCTTGTAAGTATGGCAGAAGATGTGTTCCAACCACCTCCACAATATACCATTGTGATGTCATATTGCCTCAAATGAACACCGAGGGAGACCTACCATAAATAATCATACTCCAAACCATAACACCCACAGTGCGGTATATGTGCCTCTCAACTGTAAATCAAAGATTCCGTTGTTCACCCAGTCTTCTTCTGGCACTCATATGACCATCGTGCATTCCTAAATAAAATCTAGATTCATCACTAAAGCAGGGTTCATACGGTCATTAAAAGTCATTAAAAACTGCTTAATTTTTGTTTCATTTTTAAGGGCCCTTAATAATCATTAATTGTTTGCTGCACAGTCCTTAAAAGTCATTGATTTTATGAATTATAGTGATCGCGATAATATATTTTCATAGTGCAAACTTGTATATTAGGAATTTGTCGAATTTGCGTAATAAATAAATTAATAATTTGACAGACATATCAAGTTTCTGTATTTTAATGTGGGAACAGAGTATTTTTACAACGATTCCAGCATAATTGCAATCAAACTATATTAGTACCTATATTTATGTATGTTTTGGATTTCAGTTCTATCAAGCGGAAACTTACACATAAATATGCTGAGTAAATATAGATTCAATTATCTTTGGCTTTAAAAAATGAATATACGGAATGGTTAAGGGTGGATAATTCTAATTGTTACAAAGCCAGCTGTTTATTATATAAAAAATCTTTCAATATCACTGGAATAGGTGAAGCAGCACTTAAAAACAAATGTATGAAAAATAAGTTTCATACTTTTTATTTAAATTCGAAAGCTAGTTTAGTAATCTACAGATGGGTAGTACTGATAGTAACAGCATGGGAAGGTATTCATGTATTTAATTTAAAAATCTTTTTCAAAAATAATGTTGGTGGGTACATTCTGTTTCCAAATATTTTAAATTTTCAAACTTATGATTTTTTCCGAAAGTGCATGTACCATATGTGTAGGTGCTTATGGGTCAATTAAAGACATTCCTTTATATTAAACTAAGGCACCGTAGTATGTTTACTTTTTTCACAGAACACAACGTATTTGAAAATTGTACATAAATATTGTTGAAAAGAAATTAAATTTTAACCATTTATTAATTAAAAATTTCTTCAACTAATTTATATAAGTTGCTACGGTCATTTTGAGACAAATGGACCGAAATACACGCTGTGCACGGCAGCTCAAAAATAGTTGCGGAGGTTGGGTCAGGGTGAGGTTAATTCTAACAATTAGCCAATGGCTAGAACGTAAAGTATTAAGCAAATTTAATTATTAACAGTAGCTAAATTAAGCATTTCTTTG
>JAHWXV010310187.1:0-10141 GCA_024586415.1 Phrixothrix hirtus
CAGATCCTACAGTCTTTAGATGGAAATTTTCTAACCGTATTATAACGCCTATTTTAATGGATAAATATCCAAAACCAGCATTCAGTGAGAAAAATGTTTAATGTAAAAGTAACACTTCAAAATTTTCATTTAATTGTAAATTTGCCAAAATTTTTTTTTGTACAATTAGTTGTATGTCTTTAGAAAAATGTGCTAATATTCTTTAAAATAAAAAAAAAGTACGAGATGTTTGGTTTTTATCATTGTTATATGTCTCGTGGTAGCGGATAGTAAATAAGCTAATCGAGAGCGTAATACGAACATCAACTTTAACTCGTCATCACGAAAAATTTACATATTTTAGAAAAAATGCTCAAATAAAAAAATAACTACCATGTTTTGCGATTCCAACGGCGCAAACGCGATTATAATTGAATTACAAATAAAAGTTTCCTCGCATTTCGAAAGTTTCAATACGAAATGAAATTGTCGATGCAACTGTTTTAGTTTTTGTATATCAATAATAAGTTATTGCTTTTAGTAAAAATTGAATTCAACCGTTGTACTTAGAATAAAATGGCGTGTAATTTATAAAAAAATTGTTTAAATGACTTAAAAAATGCAAAAGTTACAACGGATTAAACTGGAAATTATGTTGTACAGTTGTCAACTGACAATTTTTGAAAAAACGCAAATTTGACACAGAAGGCATTAAATGTGACCAACACACCTTCCAGATTCGGATCCATCAGAAAATTGGCAAAAAATTGAACAAAACGTTTGGAGCAAAAAATGATCGGTCCAAGAAAAAAACGACGAACTAGAAGGGTATGGATCTCCGCGTAAGAGTCACAAATTCCAGCTTAAAGGAGGGGACCGTGTGACGTCATAGTGATGGTGGCGACTCTAGTGGGAACCGGACAGAATTTATTAACCGCGTAAAATTAAAAAAAGTATGTAAGGTTTTCGGTACAGAGAATTGTGAGAATTTTTGCGGTTGTTTTTTTAATTGATTAGTTATTAAATTTTCAAATCAATAAAGGATCCGCAGAAATAATCGTTAATTCCCTGTTATGAAATGTAGGCTTATGCAAAACCAAATTGTGAGTAAATTGATCTAGTAAGTTATTAAATGTTTCTATTTATTTACGTATCATAAAGATATACATAGATTCCTTTAAGCACAATGCAATACAAATACACCTAATTCTGTTTTTACACGGTAGATACATTCCAGAAAAAATCATACAAATAGTGGTGTAAAAATATATTGTGTATATATGTATAAAATTTTTAATAAAAAAAAGATTCAATTCTAGTTTTTAAAGAAATGGCTAGTTATAGTTTTTGGCATAATATTTCTTAAAGGATAAATAAAATGTAAGAAAATCTATAAAAAAAAGAAACACTCGCAAATAGAAGAATACGGCTTACTTTTTTCTTACCGCGTTTAAATTTTATTTTGTTATGAAGCTTTCTTTATCAATATAAGACATTTATATAAAACACGTCCAACTTTATGAAAACTAGACAAAACACTAAAATATTTAAATTACTCATAAATTTGCTTATATCAATAAGCCATGGGAATTTCCCAAAATACATCTCACAATTTATTGTAAAATTTATAACTGAAACAGAGTACACTCATAATACAAATTTGTAGCACAATCACTATATTTCAATTTTCTTGCAAACGATGTTTAACAATAATATACTTAATAAAAACAGGTTTAAAAACTAATATCTTACTATACATTTTTAGATATCTTACCTCTAAAACATTAAATCGCACTATCGTAGATAATACAAGTGCTTCTTTCAATTTTCACGTACTTGTAAAAAGTTAGGTTAGTGATTAATTGTTCCGTCTAATCCCCGCCAAATTGACTATAATTTGACTATAACGCCACAATGCGCTACTGGAATGCGCATAAATACGGCCTCATATTTCCTATGTATTTATGGGCCTCGTTATTCTTTGTCTATGGGGCCATGCTGTAATAATCGCGATCCTAGCATTCTAGTGGGCGCATCTCGCTGTAACTCACGGCATTCAGAAGATTAAACCTTACTAGAGTAATGTGTAAACAAGCATATCAAATGCTTTAATCAGTCCTGTGTTACTGTTACTGTTATTGTGTTGGTAGTTTTTAGTTAACGCGATGGAACTCGATTAGCGCAATTTTAGAGTGATGATTTACTGCGATTATAAAAAAGGTTTAAAACAAGAGGAAGCCTAGTAAGTTTACAAGCAAATACTTCTCCTTTACGGACCACACACAATATTCGATTGGTGTGCAGAAATGAGAACGGCAGTTATTAAAAGATTATCTGGTAGATCGCATTGCAGTTACCGCAGAAAACATCACTGTTGTAAAAAATTGATTAATATAAAGATTGTGAAATAGAGGCAAGCTTAGGTATTTAATCGGAATTAACACGAACAATATTGCACGACTATTTTGTTCTTGAGAAGTGATGAAACACTGAATTGCGTGATTTGTTAAGGCGAAAGAGAAGCTGATATTCTTACTGTATTTATTATTAAACCTCATGATTCGACGAGAAGAATCGCGGCTGATGTTACATTATAATCACTAACGCCCATATCACATCAGCTCGCATCAAGTATTTGGAGGGCAAGATTTCCGCAACCGTTTAAATTTTTGTAATTGGTTGTTGCCAAAAACCGCAACTTTTACTGGAAAATTTTTTGGACCGATGAAGCTGCATTCAAGTCTACTGGAGAGTTTAATATCCATAATGCTCATCACTGCTCAAGAGAAAATCTTCATTGCATGGGAGAAGTGGATAACCAACATATTTGGAGCGTTAAAGCTTGTTGTGGTCTTATCGGAAATCAAATCATCGGACCATATTTCGGACCATATTCTCTGAATGGTGCTACGTATGCTAAATGTTTGAGTACCACTATCGTTAAGTTGTTAAGGTAGATACTCAAGAAAACCCAGTAGGTATGTTGCTGTAATAAGACGGTTATCCAGCTCGTTTTTTTCTGGTGGCACGTCGCTTCTTGCAATTAATAGAATTTTTTCGAATCGGTGGATGGCCACCAAGATCACCAGATTTGACGCCTATGGATTTATTTTTGTGTGGACGGATAAAAGACATCGTTTATAGACATCGTCCAACAACCAGAAATAACATGAAATAAAGAATAAGGGGTTCTTGTCAATTAATCAGTAATGAAGAGATTCTACGAAAAACTGGTGGTGTCCGAGCACGTTTGCAAAAACGCATTGCTTAAAATGGCAGACAGTTCGAATAATTCAATTAATTTCATATGATTTCAATCAATTAGCCCTTAGTAGGGTTACATGCTGTACAAAATCCGATCAGTAACCTCCTCGTATTCTATATCGGGTAATGCTAGTGCTGGCTATACTTACTAAATTGCAGTTAACATGTTTCAAATAAAAACTGAAGGTAAAAATGCATAATGGCAAATTCGAAATTTAAAATCAAAATTATCGAAGATCATGTATTTTATAGTACTTTTATAGTAGTTGTTATAATTACAGTAGTCTAATACAGAAACTGTCACTTATTTTTGACAATTAGCTTACTTACTACGGATTCATCACTAATTCATTGTTGTTTTATTATACTATTGAGACAATAGGTGACTTATTTTTAATAGTTTTTTATTTCCCCGTATACGCATCTTAAACTAATCTGATTTCAAATAAGCACACTCCAGTTATAAAATGCCTTTTAAATAGAATTAACCTAATGCTTTTATTTTTTCAATTTCTATAATTAAATAAAATAGGATAATCGAGATAATTTTTCTTCCCTAGATGTAGACAATTGCAGATACAGAAAATAACATCAACTTACATCTTAACATGCTTGATAGTAAATTACCTATTTTTGAAGAAAAATTGATTTTTACAAAGAAAAATTGTAATTCCATTAAAATTTGGGAAATAAAAAACGTTACTAAATAACTTTTATCATAATGCTAAAAAATAGTTTTTATAATAATTTCACTTGGCAAATAAATCATAAGTTATGAAAAATACGACGATATGATTTACAATGAAAAGTAATGAAAAATATAAATACCACTTGTTTCTGTTTACAACATATCACGTTACATTTACTATTAATGTACTTTTTCGAGTGCAAGGTCGTCAGCTGTTTTAACAAAAATTAATTGAAGGCATTCTTTTAAATTATTTGAATATCCTTATTAGTTATGAATTATTTATAAATTAGTTATTATAAACTTATTTGATAAATATCTAAAATTGACATAAGTTTAAGTTTTAGTAGGTATTTATAAAATTAAAGCCTGTTTGATCCAATTACTTTGTATGAAAAGATATTTACATATTACCGTACACAAATTACCTCAAATTTGTATGAAGTCTATTTACTACTTGAATTTTGAACTATTTTCACAAACTTTAAATGATACACAAGATAACAGATTGCATTGTTAACAATATGAAGGTATTTGACAAAATTAATTTAACGTCGTATTAAAGCGGCTTAAAGCAATATAGAACATTTATAAAAGTGAAAATTATTTAAAAAATGGTCTCATATTCAACAATACAACTGTATTAAAAATGGCATCTTTTAAGTAAATACATTAAATTTTAAAGAATGACATCTTTTTGCTAAATACATCCATTTCGGGGTATTTTAATTGAATTTCGAAGTTCGAGAAGTGACGTATGTGGTCTAGCTTTCAATGATAGCCAGCTTTTTGAACAATGATAGTTTTGAAAATTCTTTGTTTGCTAATGAAATTACAAGAAACGTCGTGCCTATGTTAAAACATTCCTTTTCTATCAGATATTAATTTTGCTTCTATTAAATTAAGCGGGTTTCCGTCGATGCCTACTGTCAAACTGCATGCGATACTGTTGCGCTACTGATCGGCTACAGCTCGCCGCTATGCTCCTCCAACACAGCCAATGGAGGTTGTCTCTTCTTTACAACTGCCCTGGAGGAAAGCAATAGTTTTATCTGCCTGGTCAGCTTTTTCCATTATATTTAACGCTATTCATGCTAGGCTGAATGTTTCCCCCAATTATGTGGAATTAATTAGTGCCTATTGGGTACTAAAGGTCGTACCTTCAATAAACTTTATACTTGCGTACTAATTTAAAATAATGGTCAATATCAGAATTGCCATTCTAAACGGCATTCTAAAACAAAAATTTAGTTCAACGTTTCTTAATTGCAGTTTCCAGTGGATCTTGAGAAAAATGCATGTCTTAGCTTAATCTATTCCCAGTAATAATTATGTGTCAAATTGACAGAACATTTTCGAGAATTTAAAACAAAGTATTCACAAATACGTTGAATGCAATAGTCATCATTTCGTCCATTTATTGTAAATATTGTAAATAAATTTCCTATTTTAATTTAATAATAAAATTCTTCCCACCAAAGTTGTTGACATATAATTTGCAGGTTATGTATTGGCTTTGGTTGGCGTGCGTGTGTAAACTACACTCTATGGGGAACTAAAATTTAAATGACCGCATGTTAGGAAATAATTCCCACTATTAGAATTGCCATTCTAAACGGTATTATAAAACAAACATGGTTTGACTAATTTAAAATAATCGTCAATATTAAAATTACCGTTCTAAACGTCATTGTAAAGTAAAGCATAGACGGCATCCTTTATTAGTCAAGTAAATTACCTATGTACTCGCATTTGCCTGTCTAAAGAATCAATCAGTTGATAACTTTGTTTCGGGACACTTATTAACGGTTTACAGAATACAACATATTTATTCCACGATTAATTTAGCAAATCTCGACGACTTGGCCGATTCGATGTGGTATCTCTAATATTATATGCTGCTGATCATAATTTCGAAACGAGCATCTATCAGCGAAGTACAAATATCAATTTAATGATAACGCCTTTGCTTGACAGGGGTTTTGACTCATATTATTGTAGTGAAATTTTTACTAAGTCGTATAACACTTGCTATCACAGTAAATTAGGTATGACAGGCATCATGTAATTGCACGTAATATTGTACCGTATTTAAAAATTAACTTTGAAATATGAATTTACATGTTTCTGTTCAGGAATCATTCTCCTGCCCTATTTGTTGCGAATAAATGCCCTCTATGCTTGCTATTGTTAGAAACCTGTTTTATTTCATGTACTAACCCAATTTCTTCCAACTGGCAGAAAATTAAGTGTAAAAAGAATACTTTTCGAATCTCCAAACAGTTATCTGTCGATCACCTTGTGACCCCTCGTTACTACTACCTGCATGATTGACTACGTCCTTATCTTTTACGATTCTGCTCTCAGTATCTGTCTGCGTGCGCAACAGCGCTTGTTCACCGTTGTCCGACGTTGATTATTACGACTTCCGGTTACTTGAATTTTAACTCTGCCAGGCTTTGATTTTTGTGCGTCATAAACTATTTTTTTAAATGTAATTTTTGTATTGTACATACAAAGAAATAGCATGGATAATTAAAGGCATACAGTTATTATTATTATTATTATTATTATTATTATTATTATTATTATCACTATTATTATTATTATTATTGTAATTGATTATTATTATGATTATTATTATTATTTGTATGATTATACATCTTTAACTTCAAATTCCTTAGGCGGCTAATATGAACGTGGCATTTTAAATATACTTACTTAATATTGACAAATAATGGCAGAGCTATCTATTGTTTATATTAGGAGGTATTTTAATATAAATAAAATAAAGAAAAAGATTCCTCCTAAAATTGGCACGAATTTTAAAAATTAATTCGGCACAAGTGAAAAGCCACGAAACTGTAAATTTGTGCCGAATTAATTTTTAAGATTGTGCCAATTTTAGGACTAATCTTCTTTATCTTATTTATATTAAAATGCCTCCTAATGTAAACAATAGCTGACTCTGCCATTATTTGTCATCGATACCCACACAGGTTTATGTGTTTAAAAGGAAGTTTTGCATTTTGAACCAGCGTGCATAGACATCCAGCACTGATGAGCCCTACTAGGGCGAAACCATTGGTCTGCTAGTGCTGTACCATGCTGGCTGAAATTACAAACTTTTATATTTTCGCCTATTTAGTTAGGTTAAAAATCTTTTGGTGAGAAGCTTTAGAATTGTTTATATTACAGTTTCATAACTTTTCACTTGTGCCGAATTAATTTTTGAAATTCGTGCCAATTTTAGGAGGAATCTTCTTCTTTATTTTATTTGTATACTTAATATTACCTCTGTTTAGTTTTCTGTGTCAATATTGTACTAACACTGACTTATTTACTTGTGTAAATTCTAACATTACTAATTTCTAAGAAAGTATATCTAGTTTATTTTTCCTTAATTAGTAAATTTTCGCATGTTAATTATATTAATTAAACTTGTAAATTACATATTTTCAACAATATATATTTATCGATCTATTTACTACTTTGTAGTTCAATATTTTGCAGTTCTTAACGCGATTATGAGTATTATTCTTACTATTTACCCGCAACTTATTTATTATTTGATTTCAAGTTATATATTAAATTATACATCGTACACGAGTTGTTAGAGCAATTGTATAATTTTATTTCCAAATATCATACTTTATTTTTAAAATGAAATTATGTTATTCTTTAAACTAATTATCTAAATTAACTAAATTTAACCATTTAATGATAATATTTGACTAAGTATTTACAATTAGCATTTATTAATCAATTACTTGTAGGTACTGATAATTTGTAAGAACATTTCTCTTTGCAATTAATTTTCGCAATTGATAATGATTACGGTACTAATTGAAAGGTCGTAACTAAATGCATCTTCAAACTTTAACCTGAAAGGAGATAAATGAAAATTGAATATCAACTGCAGTTTTATTCGTACACTCTATTGAAACATTGGCGTCTAACCAAAATACTCTCGCCTTAATGAAATCGAAATAAACGTGTTAAATAGGGTTACACTTAGGATGAATTCAAAAATTTATTGCTTTTGACACAATTGGGCACAGTTTAAGGTTTGTTACAATTATACATGAAAAGTAATTTCATTATCAATCATAATTTTTATTTAATAGCAGTTAATTGAAAAAACTTCTTTAAAAATTTATTTAATTGTTTTCGTACATGTGTCCTTGCATATATTGCTAATTATATAAATTTTTTATAATTACAACAGTTAAGTTCTCATCAAAGTTTATATTAATGAATGAAACCTTTTCAAGATTAACTAATTATCTTAAAAATGATGTTAATATCCCCATTATTGTTTAAATAATTTCAACTTTGAATATTATAAGTGGAGATTTTTAGATTATGTAATCATAAGGCAGCTTAGTAAACAAACTATATGCATAAAAAAAAAGCTTTCATATAAATTTTATAGGCTTAGAATAAAATTTTAACATTCCGGTTATAATAAAATACAGCAATCAAAAAATTATTTAATAGCCAACACTACTATCACTACTACCCATCATGCCATTCCCTTAGCGGGGTAGGCAAAACCCAGTATCAAACCTCCATCTTCTCGACCACTGCATGCACCCATGCACCAACTCTCTTTCACTACCACCGCCCTTCACCACAATTCCCAGCACTATACAGTATCCACATCATCCTACTATTACCCACCAATCCTATTACCTCTACTATCACCCATTCACTGTATTTCTCCATTCCTTTCTGTCCTTTCCCACTTCTTTTGCTTCCATTAAATTCATACAACCTTTTTGGCAAGCTCTCCTATTCTTTGCGCTTTTTGTTCTCTTTCCTTTTACAATTTCTTCAATCATATTCAGCTGTCTCTTTCTCGGTCTACCCGTACCCAATTTGCCATTCATACCTGCCTCATATATCCTCTTAATAGCTAAATAAATATTTCTACTAGAATCATTGGCACTAATGTACTATCCATGAAACATGTATATGATAACTATTAATAATAACAATGACCAATAAAAAATATTTTTTTGTTTTATGGACAATTTGTGATTTTTCTGTCTAAGTGCTACACAAAATACGAAACTATAGTTAAAGTACTTTTTAGCTAATGCAATATTTGTACGCTTCGATACAATTTAAGCAATGTGTCTTATTGTACCAGAGATAACGACTCACCAAAAATGAAACAATATAACTTGTACGGGGGCGGTTTGATAAATAGCCGGCTTTAACATGAGAACACAATTTTTTCTTCAAAATTTCATTTTATTTCTCGACATAGTCTCCTTTTAGCTCGATACATTTAGTCCAATATTTTTCCAATTTCATAAGGCCATCCTTATAGTATGATTTATTAAGTACTCGAAAATATGTATCGGTTTCCCACTCAACTTCCCCATTTGATTTGAAACTCCTTCCACCAAGCCATATTTTCAGATTTGGGAATAGGAAGTAGTCACAAGGAAGTAGATCAGGAGAATGGATGAGGAAGGAATTCGTAACGTAGTTCATCCAATTTCTATTGTGTTCTTCTTTGTGTTTTTCGCCAAATGTGGTAATGTTTTCTTTATTTCAACGTGCATTAGGTTCAGTAATACCATATAATAATCCCTTGTAATTATTTTTCGCGTCTTAAGATAATCGATTCGTATTACATCTTGTGCATCTCAAAAAACAGTCGCCAAAACCTTTCCAGCTGATGCAATCACTCTTGCTTTTTTCTGTGTACTTCAACCAGCTTCAACCGATTGTTTTGATTGTTTCAGGTGTGAAGTGCAGCATTCATGTTCCATCTACAGTTATGAATCTATGCAAAACTTTATCTGCATTAAGTTGAAACATCGCCACACATTGCTTTGAAATGACTACACGATTGCGTTTCTGTTCGATTATCAACAAACGCGGCATCCATGTTACTGACAGCTTCTTCATATGTAAATGTTCATGCAAAATGTGACTCACACGTTCGTTTGAGATGTTTACGATGTCAGTTATTTTACGCATTTTCACTCGTAGATCTTCCAAAACGATGTCTAGGCATATGAAGTTATCAACACTAGGGATTACAAACGATAGTATGTCATCTAAGCTAGTAATAAATTCATTTAGATTGACTATGGGTGTTCTATAAATAGTGCCAATAGCTATTGTTTTAGAATGTAATTTGATTTTAATGATAAGGTGTTCCAAGGTAGAAGAAATAGGAAAATCAAAAGA
>JAHWXV010310196.1:0-12578 GCA_024586415.1 Phrixothrix hirtus
GATAAAAAAAAATACGTGTCTTTTATTTTTTGATGTTCTACAACATATCAAAAAATCAATGACATCGGTGAGTTCGGGTTGGGGCACTTTCCTTGTAAGTAAAATTGGGACAATAACTTTTACATTATCCAAAGCAATCTAGGTCTGTGTTTACTTACAAAAACTAAATTAAAGGTGGATTTAAAAATTCCATTAGAAAACAAACCTTAATGGCGTTGACAATTATTAGCATAAACATCAAATGTATAAACAATAGAAATCAAATATAATACTAGTTTTCATAACATCAAATTATGGCTTATAAGTTACTAATTAAACTAAAATGCAACTAGAATTACTAGGCTAAATTTTATAATTTACACAAAGTTTCATTTAAAACATTCAATAACTGATGCGGCGAAAAACTGATTTGTTTCGACCCCAAAAGAATTATAGAAACCCTTCTTTAATTCCTTTGGCGTAATAAAAAGTGAAATCGGGAACCAAGGTTTGCCAATTTTTTTTTTAGTTTCAGTTATAACCTACACTCGGTGATTCGAACTATTTTTACTTTCCCTTACCTATATGAAATATAATAGTATAAAGAAAGTACTGTTTTCGTCCAAAATTTTCGATGTCGAAATATTAGTGGACATACACATTTTCAGCTCCCCTGAGTCCGAAAATCATGTTTTTAAAAATTGGTCTGTGTGTGTGTGTGTGTGTGTAAACAGAATATCTCGAAAACAAAAAGTGATAGATAAACGAAATTTTATATTTGAGTTTATGTCTATCGTCGCACGCGACTGCAACAATTTCACTAAAATCGGATAACCAGAAGTGCCACTTTACTCTCGTCATTTTTTGGTTTTTCACAATTTTCTCGAAACCGGTCTATAACGATTTTTTTAAAATTTATTGTATTTCTTAAACATTCAATGCGCTTTTATACAATTAAGACGACTTCTCAAAAAAATGGCCGTAAAACGAGTAACCGGAAGTAGTCTTACCATTAACTATCAATAATATAACTATGAAACAGACAGTCCTAGATAAATAAAAATTTATATTTGAGGTGCTAAGTAGCTTAGTATGATAAATTAAGAATTTGGTTAAAATCTAATAACCGGAAGTCAAACTTTATTTCTGTTATTTTTAGATTTTTTCCGAATTTTTTGTTTTCCCGATTTTCTCGAAATCGGCTTTAACGATTTCTTTAAAACTTATTGTATTTCTTAGCCGTTTAATGGCTCCTCATATAGTTTAGGTTATTTCTCAGAAAAGTTTCCGTAGATCGAGTAACAGGAAGTACCGTCATCGTTAACTCTAAATAAAATAATTAAGAAACTAAAAGTCCTAGATGAATAAAAATTTATATTTGTGGTCATAACTGCTTTTGTATACCAAATCAAGAATTTGTTTAAAATATAATAACTGGAAATTCCACTTTATTTGTCATTTTTAGATATTTTCCGAATTTTCGTTTAATGCGATTTTCTTAAATCGGCTTTAATGATATTTTTAAAATTTAGTATATTTTTTGCTACTTCATTATATTTTATATGAATTAAACAGTTTCGCTAATACATTTTCAAAAATTGAGTAACCGCTAATACTTAAAGTATTAATTGGAACAACATATCTCAAAAACTAAACATCATATAAAAGTAAAATTTTATATTTAAATGTGTTGCCTTCCGCGCATGAAGCATCAAGAATTTAATTAAAATCAAATGACATGACCGGAAGTGCCACTTTATTCTTGCGATTTTTAAGTTTTTTTGCGATTTTAACAGAAACAGTTATAACATTTATTAAAACTTGTTACCGTTTGTATGCGACGAAGGTGTTACCTGTCAATCAAAGTCAGGTAGAAGAAGGGACAGGTAGAAGTTTTAGTACGTAAAAGGTAAGTAAGGCACAGAGCATGGTAACAACCACTTGTATTATCTGTAAATAAAGTGTTTTACTCATTTTAGTAATTTATTGCTTCAACATCTTTAGCGGTGACAATTAGGTCACTCACAACAATTAAGTGTTCCCCATAAGCGGAAACACCGTTATTACGCCTTTAATGACCTTTTACGTGAACTTATCGGTTTTCCCGAAAAAATGCATTGAAGCAAGTTATCAGAGAAAATTTCCAGTTAATCAGCCTTCCGTTTGTCCAGTAACTTGGATGAATGGCCGTTACAAGTATCGTTTCCAAAATAAACGTAAGAAATAATTTAATCATTTGTGGACACTAGTTGCATATCTATGTGAGTAAGAGAATGTAGTGTGTTGTCTCACAACAGATTTTTTGATATCTAAATCTTGATTAAGAGTTGCTAAATATTTGATAATGAAAAACATTTTTGGTTTCACAAATAACTTTTTTTATAGTTTTTTTACTTTTAGTGGTGACCAAAATATTCCTATTAAAATTGATGTGTTCACAATCTCGTAATAATTAGTAATTCTGGAAGCAAATTAGATTATTTAGTAACTAAAAATGGAATAAATAGGCGTTTCTTTAATTCTTACCCCAATTAACTTGCTTATGATGGAAGTCGACTTAACGAATAAATTACATTTATTTAAATGTATACGTTATTAATATTTTCATTCTTCTTATTTGAAACGATGGCTTTTTAAGTTTAATCTTGGTGATGGCGATGATTTGTAGTTTAGTAGCACACTTCTAGCGAATCTTAGAACCTCTAACTAAGTAGTGTAAAACACTCAATTATCAGTCAGTTAAGCGCTTTACTGCAAACTTTACTTTATAAAAACTGTTCAACAAATAAAAATGACAAATTTTTTACATACAATACTATTGATTAACCAGTGCAGTTTTTTATAATTCTAAACCATAACTAAAAATTAAATTAATAAAGCAGAAATGTAAATTTCAATAACCGGCCTTCAAAAATGTATATCCGGTCGTTCCCCGGCTATTTACTAACCGAAAATCTATTCCATAATGTCAAAATGACACTATGACATAATAAATTTTAGTGTAATGATCCTAAATATCGGACGGCTAGGTCAGTGAAGTCGTAGTGAATTCAACGATAACGATCTTACAATGTCCATGCCAAACTATATATGCCTTAATATAGATGAGTCAAGATAAGTCGGCGCTACTTGCTCAATTGTTACGGTAACATGGAACACTTGCATATAAAGTCAATCTCTCAAGGCGAACAGAATTGCTAGCAAAATTCAAATAAATAATTCCAACAATAAACGCAGTTTAAGGCAGGTCTTTAATACTTACTATGTACCACCGTCTTGGTTTCATTGCGTATACTTTGCATTCTAGATCCTCTCCGTGTAAAAAAAAGGGGGAACAAGTTTACCTTAATCTACTCAGAAAGTATAACAAGTGTAAATATAAATACAGCTCTAAATGACGGAAGACGTTACAATAATTTCAATTACAAATTTCACAATTAATTTTATACACAAATATTAAAATAACAGCAGGTTGTTTAAACTTAAACTAGCACAGCTTAAATTGTTAAAATACTGTACGCAACACGTTCAGCGGATAGTTTATTTATGCTAAAAATATGTAATTATTCAGTTAAAGCGACTGCATTTAGGCAATTGAATATGGATAGGTTGCTGATAACTTTGAAATCGAAAAAATAATTGAAATTTCCGACATAAACGAAATGCAGGGCCCATAATATATAATTCTAGGGTTATTGATAAAAATCTGAGTGATAATTTACAGCAGATGGTATGGAATGTGGATCCCTCTCCTGAATTACATGATCTCGTCAAGCGCGTCAATCTTGACACGAGAACTAGCAGGTACACTATTGTTGCACCATAGTGTAGTGTTCAGTGAGATCGAAATCATTTGCTTCGTTCCGTAGGTAGATAGTAACAACGAGGTCCTAGGGGGATATGGAGAAGATGCGCAGTACTGACACGTCCAATTACTTACTTCAAGGAACAAGATGTTTATTTGAAACATTTCGGTACGGTAATTAACCTTAGGGTTGAATAAGTGTTTTTAATAAAAACTACAAATCTTCAAAACACGAGTCTGCAATATGTGTTTTATGAAAATCATGGGTTTATTATTTACGGTGGTTATCAATTCACTGCTTGGACTGAAACTTTTAAGATGGCGCTATATTCAACCGGATGTTACGGCATAAGGAATGTTCTAGAAGCAGTTATTTTAACAAGGAAATTTACAACGCAGTGTTTGCAGTGCTTGCTTAATTGGGAAAGGTGTCGCCTCAGGGTCATTTGTAGAGGTTTTACTTGAACTTATGTGAACTTAAAATGAACGGCTTCTCTAAAAATAGATTTAATTATTTTGAAATATACACAGATGCATTTTCTTAAAGAAAAGAATTGTTAACAAATATTTGTATTTTAATTCTAAACAAGATAATTTTTTAATTATAACTATAAAAAGAGTTTTATATAAACGAATAAGCAACAACTGGACGGTTATTAAAAATAGTGCTATTATCGTAATCATTATGGAATAATCAGTTTTGTATTAAATTTTTAAAACCAAAGAAGTCGTTCACAGTAGATTCGGTTGTACCTACATCGCTAGCTAGGTAGGTATGTCGTTAATTAGCCACCAGAAGTACTTTATTCAAGATTTGTCAGTAAGTGCATTATATCAAATCAAACTATGTATACAGAGTGTCCGTGATATAAAAATTATTATTTAACATACATGTACCCAAGCCCTTTACGAACATAAATATACAGGAATTTTTAATCTAACGTAAAAAAATTTTTCGTAAATTTTCGCGTAAAAATCTGCCATGGATACAGACCTGCAATATCGTTTATCATGAAACGCACTTAAAAATGTAAAGCTGACTGTTTTTGTTGCCAAATATTATGTCACCTTTACTATTGGAACGCTTTTTCGAGTCTAGGTCGCCAGCTGTTTTAAATGATCTAAGCTTGATTGAATGTGGTGAAAGACTATTGTTTATTATTTACAATTATTTACGCATTAATTATTATAAACTTATTTAACAAATATCTTAAATTGACATAACTTTTATTTACATTAATTTGTATAAACTGCCACGGGCCAAACAGGATTTAAGTCCTGCAAGGATTTGTACGAACTTCCCAAGCAAATTTAACGTCAACTAACATAGCGGGCGGAGTGAATTCCCAATTACCTAAAGATGTTTTGCATGGAAGTTGCGCGGGTAGAGTTATACTGCATGAAATCGTTGAAAATATTAAAAGGGCGCCACTAGCCTTAGTTCAGACTACAGCTATCTTAGCCTAAAGCTAAGAAGGATGTTAATATGAAATTGCTACCAACAAATCGGAAAAATTACTTTATAAACTGAGTTGTCACTGAGTCATGCTAGGTCAGGCGTCGTGGTTAACCTAAACGCTGAATACAATGCTTCAAGAGGCCGCTTACATTATTTTCTTACCTTAAAAATTCCTGAAATAAAAATATAAATGTTATGCTAATAAAAGTACATATTAACAGATGGAAATCAAATAGAATACGATGTGTTTAACAATAACTATAATGAATAGAAAATAATGGGTTACGAGAAAAATTAATAAAAGTTACATTACATTCAGTTTAACCATTCAATATTTTAATTTTAGAAATAATTACTTAACTAAAATAAGAATTACGGAGGGGCCCGCGCTTACTAAGAATACTAGTTACAATTTAAAAGATTATAAATTAATGTTACTTAAATAAGCATAAACAGTCAATTGTGTTTACTATCAAAAATTCAGTTAATACACTCAAAACGATACGATCTCTTGAGTAAAGTAAACTTACATACACCGTAACTTGCATGAATCGGTTTTACTACACAACGAAGGGAACAATCCGTCTTCGGAAATTTACTTCATCTCAAATTTTTAAAGTATACACAAAACAAGCGAGTGCAGATATTAATAATATGAAGATATTTATCAAAAACATTTAACGTCGTGTTAAAGCAGCTTTGTACAAGTGAAAGTTATTTAAAAAAATACGTCCGCATTCGATAATACAGTTGTATACATTTTAAAAATGATATCTATTAAGTAAAAACCTTGTTTTTATTTTAAAGATTTAAACTTTCACAATTAACACACGCTAGAACTTTTATGGAAGAAAACAAAACTTTTTATTTTACGTCTAATTAACGTATATATTTTTGGGTATTTAAATAACATCTGCGAACATTCATTAATAAAATCGTATACGTCATACCGAAGCTGTGCGTTCGGCTTCGGCACTCGTTAAAGATGTATTATAGTTAACCAGCTATTTCTTCTTCAATACAGTAGACCAAATTAAAAAGCAGGGGGGGCTGAAAATTTTAATCGCAAATATTTCGAAAACTATGCAATTTAGACACATAGTTTATAAGCGTTTTTCGTCGCGCATATTAAGATGTGCCTGCTGTTAAAGTAATGTTGCTTATATTGCGGACACCCTGCATAATTCAATACAAAATAAATAACAAAACTACAGTTTGCGCATATCTGATAAATATGAAATTAGATTTTAGTAACATCTGAAATCATGAAAAAATATTTAATTGTTAGGTCTAACTGTATATATTTTAATAAAAACAAAGTGAACTTATTTTGTATCATTAAACTTACACAAAATCGTTAATTAAAGGATTATTGTGTTGATCGTGGAACCGAGATTTACTGTATTCATTTACCTTTTTTATGCCTTTCTGATATACGAAGCGTAGTTGTGCACTTTTTTAACTGAATCTGTGATTTCGGTTAGTTGCTTTTTACCAATCACTAATTTTCAGCATTAAATTAATATCGGTATTGGGTCACACAAAAAATGGCAGATCAATTAATTAATTCATAGTTAAAGCCCATAAAATAAATTGTTTACTATTATTATACAGAGTATCTTGGATATAAGACGCATTACTTTAGCAGCACACACCTTAAAATGCGCGACAAACAACGCTTATAAAGTATGTGTCTAAATTACATAGTTTTCGAAATATTTTTAATTAAAGTTTTCAGCCCGCCCCTGCTTTTTAACTTGGGCTACTGCATTCAACAAGAAAAGATCGGCAGCTATAAATTTTTAATCACTAACCGAAACTGAACGAACGCATACGATTTCAGAACACGATTGATGAATAATTCTCAGTCGATTATTATAAATACCCGATAAAAGGTTTTGTAAATTCTGCAAGTTTATAGTTTCTTTAAAATAAAAACAAGGTTTATAGTTAATAGGTACAATTTTTAATATGTATACATTTGTATTATTTTTAAAATAACTTTCACTTTTACAAAACCGCTTTAACAGGAGTTGAATTGTTTTTGTGCGGTAAACCTGACAATGCCTTATGTTAACTAAAAGTCATTAAAGTTTACTACAGCGGGGTTTATTCAATCTTTAATCTCTTCGATAGTTTAAGAGGGATTGTTATCCATAAGTGGCGTGGTAGGGGTTTATTAAGGTAAAAGCAATTAATCTTGTAGCAAATTTGGGGAAATTTACAAACTAACATATACACATATAAAAATATACAATTTAAATCAAAGTTTATGTAAAAAGTCATAGGTTTCAAATTAAAAGCTTGTCGAAGCTTGTTATGGAGGAATTTGCGATTTGGTTGCAAATAACTACAATTTGACATAAAGCAAGATACAAACAATGAAATAAAAGAAACGAAAATTGCTTACTTTAATCTATGGCTTCTTTAATTTGCAATTAGTTGTAGGAAACACAAAGGAACTTAAGGTATTGGATAGATAAGACCGATAGAGGATATTTTTACAACCACTGTAAAGTAGATTTCAAACGACAGATGTCTTGTTTTATATCTGCAGGTTAAAAGTTGCACAATAATTATGTTATTGAACACGACATGAAATGAATTTATTTTATGTTGTAATTAACACAATTGGGATTTCATTTGTAATGCCATTGTTGGCAATGAATGATAGAAACAACATGAGGTGGTATTACTTTTAACACCTACACGAGAATAATAATTGGGTGGTGTTTATACTTTGAACACCGAAGCAAGACTAAGAACGATTGCTGTTTTGAAAGCAGCGAAAGTGGGGGGGGGTCGTGAATTGAGCGACGTTCAGTGAGAACTAAAATACTAGGCTTTTTGGAAGCGTTCAAGGAAAATGTACAAAATTAAAAATGCGAATTAAAAAAAACGCAAATATATAAATAGATTCAAAACATAAATTAAATAGACACAGCTGGCGCAAACAGTTTTTGATAACTATCTTCATATATTAATATTTAGAATCACTTGTATTGTATATAATTTAAATTGTGTGAAAATAATTAAAAATCTAAATGATAAATGTCATAAAATTTAAGGTAATTTGCATGCAGTATAAAAGATCTATATATAAATTATTGTGGATCAAACTTATGTAAATTTCAAATATTTATCAAATACGTTTTATAATAATTAATCAAAAAATAACTTATAATTAATAAGGAATAGTGTTTGTAAAAACAAATTTAGGTGATTTTAAAGGAATACGTTGAATTACTTTTTATTAAAACAGCTGACGACCTCAACTAAAAAGTACATTAATAGTAAATGTAAACTGACACTGTGAAAACAAAAACAAGGTAGTATTTATGTTTGTAAGCACATTTCATGATAGATTTGCACGCGAAAACTTACAAAACATTTTTTTAAAATTAGATTTAAAATGTTTACAGATTTGCATTCACACAAGTACCTTCAATAACGCTTCTTATATCCAGGACACCCTGTATATAAACTGTGCGAAAAAAATACAAAAATCTGTCAAAAAGCCGATTAAGACAAAGTCAATATATTCCTAGCTAACGTACGCACATAAAACAAATTGGCCACCAATCTTAAGAAAAATTTGTACTTAAATTGCGAACACGTGAGTAAACACAGGAATCTCAGTTTAACAAACATAAAGGCTGGTAAATAATGAACCTTCATTTGTAGTATTTTCGCTATAAAGGATTTTTTCTACGGAAAGTACATCTCACATTAAATGTAAGTTGGTATTTTCTATACCTTTTGTTAGTTCATTGCAAATGTTGCATTGAAATAAAAACTGAGCAACAATGTTTGATGCCAGTGGTTTAGGCAACCCAAATGACAGTGTCATCAAACCTAGATATGCTTCTAGAGGACTTTTATTATAATCCTCACATAAAGCACATATGCATTTGTTCATTTATTGTTAAAAATTAATTGTAATAAAAGCTATTAGTATTATGTCACTAAAATTTTCATTTTTAAATCTAAAAATCATTAAAAATGTTTAGTTTTTAATCTTAATGAGAAATTGCTATTAATTAATTAAAAATACGTCTATGCATTTTGACAGTTCTTATCTAGTAATTTTTATATAAATCTTGTTACAAGACTGGCAAGATAAACATGGCAGTTTTAGATTCCTTAAACGTTTTTGAATTTTTAGTTCTTAATCGTCACCATTGTTGCTTGGTTTGCATGTATTATTAGCGCAGGGACCAAGCAGCTTCATTATTAGAGAGGATTCAAAGATTCGCCAGAAATTTTGTAATGCTGTACTATGACAGGGATACTACATGTAGGCATATATTTGTAATAACATTAACAACATTTGTAATTACCAGATTGCAGATATTTTGTAGTGTAATAAGCGTAATTTTGAAAAATTTTCATATTTCAAAAATAGATATATACAGGGTGGTTCCTAAGTACGATCTGCAACTTCAGACCGCAATTTCTTAAGAGATAAAGGGTGTTCAAAATTTAAGAAAAAATTTTATTATTTTAAATTTATTTTGCAAATAATGTACGTTAGTAAAAGCTACATTTTTAGTGTAAAATCAATTCTTATCTGCCGCCTGTGGCGTAGTTAGGCGTGACTCAGTGGTCATTTTATTCATAAAAGGAAAAACGGCAATGATGTTTTGAAATTTTTATTCTTTCCAAACTCTCCTACCAATTTACAACAAAAAGGTCTTTTAAATTTTTTACCTACTACTAACATTCTTACAAAAATTTCCGGTTACTACCAACAACAATTTATAAACTAATTAATCCGAAACTAAATCAAAGCAGATGTTAAAAATGGTCATCACTAATAAAAGGCACGATTGAGCATGTGAAAAAATCAATGATAAGACGTAAATAAATTGACCGTTCAAAATTTATTTGAAATAATAGAAAGGTTTTCTTAAATTTTCAATACTGTTTATCTCGGAAACTGAGTATTTCCAAACATGTTTATAGAAACTTTTGTTCTTAAAACGTCCCGGGGAATTGCGCCCTGAAGTTACGGACTGTACTTAAGAAATACTTTATATATCGAATTCAACTCCAAAAGAAGTCAAAATTAAAATCTGATTTTTAAGTAAAATATTCCAATTAACCTTAATTTAAATTATTTTATACAGGGCGTATCTAAAATATGACATTGTTTTATTTTGTAACAAATTTATCAAAATAAAATATTTATCATACTAAATAAATTTTGGTTTCTTGATTAGAAATTAAGTTCTGCCTGTTTTTACGTTTACACTTTTAAATTATGACTAATTCAACAAGTCAAATACGACACACAATTTAAGCTCGTTGATATTTACTGTTACATTATTTTCGAATTTTGGAAAGTATGCGTTTTTTTGAAAATAAATTGATAAGAACATTATCTTATTTTTGATACAACCTGAATAATTCTAAAACTAACCAATTTTTTTATTCTTTCAGATAGCAAAGTGGATTGGTAAACTTCATTTTAATTTCAAAATTTATGTAGTAATGATATGTAAATAATTTTATTGTTAATAAAATATACTTTTTATATTTTGTTTTATTTTAGGTCGATAAATTTTCTCAATAAAAATTAAATAAAAGTCAACAGTTTAAAATGTAAACATTTTAAGTAATAAATATGTACATAGTATTTTATAGCAATTTCAGAAAGCCACTAGGTATTTTATATAAAAGGAATAATAATTTATTTTAAAATTTAAGTTTTCCCAATTTATGTTTTTCTTAAAGTATGACGATCAACTCGAGCATTGTTAATAATTCCTTTTCTCCGTTTTGAATTAATTGCATTTCCAGTAATTTTTAGGATATCTGGAAATTTATTTAACATATCGTTAAAGTTACTACAAAACATTATATTAGAGATAAAAATTTTAAACATTAAAATAACTTCCTTACGTGTCATTTTCGTTGATATTAATTAACTCTCCAGTTCTTATAGTTCTTGGCCTGTTCAACAACAGCCTTTGAGTTGTTTTCCGTTGTGATCCAAAGTTTTTACTATTTTGTAAATGTGACATTTCCTCCTTCTATAATTAAAATTTTAGCTATATTATAAATATTTTTGTATTTAGTTACCTAACATACATTGTTTGACGATTTAGGGCTTAGTATTTGGGGAATTTTATGAAGATCACAAGTTGTATTAAGTTGCGGAATTTCTATAAAAAATTTTAATTAATATATTACATGAAAATCTATTAAGATACACTATAATTTTTTAAAAACAACTAACCGACATATTAAAAATCTATTAAACAAAAATGATTTTTTCTTAATATGCTGGATATCCCTGTACACAAATTGCAAATTCAGGAATAATGATTCAAGTACAAAACACGCATAGGAAAAATATTCTGAGAAGGATACATACGTCATCACAGTTACGTACGAATAAATTATAATATAATTTAATATAATAAATTAAGATGTGTTGTTACCGACTTGAAAATTAATTTCAATTTGATTTAAAAATGAACTGTGCGGCGTGGTTCACAGTGATAAGATACACATACATACAATGAAATTAACTGCAATTAGTATTAAACATATAGATAAATTAATGCACAATATATAAAGTAAAGTAAATAAATTACAATGCAACCTCAAATAAATAAAAGTTTAAGCAAATAAAAATGCATAACGAAAAATAAGTTTTTGGTACTTATCAATTATATGGGCGATGCATAAATACTTGTTTGTTAATGGATAGATGTACGTGATATCGTGTGTGTAAGTAATAGATAGGGATAATAGATTTTACACAACGGTTCGCTTAGCAATTAATGTATATGTATACGAAAAAGCGAAATTAAACAATATGCTAATCTAAGGCATCGCTAATAATATATTATCAATAACTCCAATTATTAAGTGTCAATAAATAGATCAATGATGTGGGTGTACAAGTGACCCATATGATACAATAGTTTGTAATCAACTATATGTACTACAGAGCGAATTAAGCGATTTAAAGAACATTGTGACAACAAGGCATATAAAATAGAATTGCTTATATGTTGCTAATACATGTTTTAACAAGTAATATTGGAGACAAAACAGCGCCTTTGTTATATTTACCAAATACTATACAACACAAACGTTATACAATCAAATCAAGGATGTGTAAAGAACTAAAATAAGTACAAACTTAACTGAAAATTTACTAGGCCTGTACAGGTTTATTTTATGCTTTATTTTACAGCTTGTTCCGTTATATTTAGTTTTTAGATCATTTTATCTTTAAATTATTCGCATCTATTCGTATATATATATATATATATATATATATATATATATATATATATATATATATATATATATATATAT